>PVIJ01014614.1:0-39904 GCA_004024925.1 Scalopus aquaticus
CCATACAGCTTTCCATAGTGGTTGGACCAGTTCACATTCCCACCAGCAGTGTAGAAGAGTTCCTTTTTCTACACATCCTTTCCAGCATTTGTTGTTGCCTGTATTTTTAATGTGAAGTGCACTAGCTTTTTAAGTCTCCTGAAAGTTACTTTAGCCTGAGGGGTAGAGGTTTGCAACAGTGAGAAAGGGGTAGAACAACATGACCAAATGCCTCTTTCCACCTCTGTGATCTGAAGTAGTAATCAGTGATCAGAGCATATATATCCCTGATATTTGGAGAATAGGATCAATTTCCCACCCAGGCTCCACAAGCTGTGTGCAAGCAACTCTAGGAACACATTCACAGTTGCCACCTATGGGGGTGGGGGAGTGAAAGGCCCTAACTATGCTAACAATGGAAATTGACCAATGTTAACAATTTATAGGACAAATCTTCCTCTGGAATTTGCAAGCCTTCAATAAACTCCAGACAGTACCTCAATTCTGACAGTACCATTCTTGTCTAGGTGGAGAGATAGGTTCCTGATAGTTCCTACTCTGTTATCTTTCCATAATCCTCTGATAGATATTTTTGATTTACTGACTACCTGGATATGGTAAAATAAGGAAAAATGATCACAGAGCAATTCCAAGTCTGGGTAACAACCAAACAGAACTGAAAGGCTATTGAGGGTCAGTTTCCAGACACGTTCAGGTGCCTGGAGATGTTGAGGTAGGCACAGCCAAGAAGAAAGTGAAATGAAACCAGTAAGCTTGGCCCAACATTAACACCATTTTGATACAGGGCAGCAATGGACACTAACGGCCACGGACACTGTCCAAATACTTTACCGGTCACTGTCTGAGTTCTATACCCCACAAAAAATTGCAAGACTACTCAAGCGCAGAGAACAGCAACAATGAGATTTATTTAACAAACCAGGGGAAAACAAAGAGTTACTGAGGCGAACAATGGCCGTTTACCCCACCTGAAGCAGTGTCCAGTGTTTTCAAGTCATAAACAAAAAGCATCTGAGATGGCGTCTTCCCTCCATTGAGGACCCAGAGCTTTTCTCCTGAACAACAGGCCATGTGCCCAAGATGGTGTCTTCCTGCCACTGCAGACATGCAGCAGCTAGTCTGTAGGCCAGGTTCCAACTCATGAAGACAACACAAAAACCAACAGGAGATGTTCCTGGAGCTGCCCAGATGCCCCAGCACAGCACCAGATAAGCAACACTCAAAAAAGCACCTGCAGCAGCTGAACAACCCCACAAACAGCCACACTCATAGCTCAGTGAGGTGCCTGGCTCCTGGTCTTCGCCTTCTCTGCCAGGCTGTAGCAGCAGCAAAAATGGGAACAGTTTCAGTTGCTCAGCTACTTGCAAAGCCTCCAAACTTTTCCACTCTGAGGTTGGCTGCTGGAGGCCTCTGCAGGCCTTCCAGAGGCTGCAGTAGCCTTCTGGAAGATGGGCGCAGTGGGGGCTGAAATTGCTGACCCCGAAGTCCTGAAAATGCTGAATCTCAAATACTGAATGCTCAAACTCTCAATCCTGAACACTGAATGAATCTGGGTTTGCTTCTGAAGTCCCTTATATTTCTTATCAGTCTCTCCACCCAAAAATTCGGTACTTTTTATCATTTTTTTTCTTGGGGCTGTCTATCCTCACCAGCAACCACCTTTGGGAGGCACCACCTCTAACAGTCTTTGACTTTAGTCACTGGTTACAATTTGACAAACTATCCACCAAACTTCATTGACTGAAAACCTCATTTGTATAAAGCAGACCTAGCCTTGATCCTTTTGCCCATATAAACATGGCACTCCTCAGAGCAACTCAGATATTCATTTCCAGTACTCCTGGAGTCTGTATCTCCTGGACTGCAGAACTAAAGCCCCAAATGTTTGCTGTACTACTACTTCTGTAATAATTGAGTTGTAAACAAGAGCTATACCACTACAGATAAGGCAGAGAGCTGTAACCTTGAGTTTTAAGTGGTTGCTGTAATTTGGTCAGAATTTAGTATACAACTGACATGTGGGATGAAAAGAGCATTTTATGATTCTAGTTTGTTTTTAGTTACCATTGCTTGAAGCCTTAGGATCTCTAATGCATCTAATTCTTATATCTTAATGTTTTATTTACATTTAATCCTTGCAATAACATTGAAAGAGTGGTATTCTCTTTCATAGATGAAGAAATTGAGGCTCTAAGTCGGTAGGGTGTGTGTGTGTGTGCGCGCGCGTGTGCGTATGTACACATGCGCGCGTGTGTATATTCTGGGGAGATCTGCTTGTGTTTCCCTTCCCTTTTTTCCCCATACTAGAAAAGATACTGGTTTTGTAACAGGGCTGAAGCCAAAGACTATTGCAGTTGGCACCCCCTGGAGTGGGGTTCGAGGGAGGATAACCCCAGACAAAATACAAAGTATCAGTGGAGGGTAGAGACTCTGATAAGAAATATTAGGGACTGCAGAAACAGCCCCCAGTATTCAGCTTTTGCCATCTCAGTGTTTTCAGATCTTCAGCAATTCTGGGGTCAGCCATTTTTGCCTCCACCGTGCCGCTCTTCCAGAAGGATGCTGGAAGCCTCTCCTTGTCCTTCAGAGGCCTGCAACGGGCTACTGGAAGATCGGTATGGTGGGGGCAGAAATGGCTGACCCTGGAATCGCTGAAGATCTGAAAACGCTGAAATCCCAAAAGTCTAATCCTTTTGTTGTGGTGTTTTAACCTCACCCTCATATTTAAAGCTTGTTTATAGCACCCATGGCATGGGTAAAGGGAAGTAGAGATCATGTAGCTCACCTTTAAGAAGTGAAGAAGCTTTCTGAAGTTGCACGTCTCACTCCTGCTGACATCCTATTGACCAGTACTTAGGTTAGTCATGAGCCATGAATAAGTGGAAGGAATGCTGTGCTGTGCATTCTCTAGCTGGGCAGGGGAGTCACAGTACAAAAATATAGAAAGGCGAATGGATATTTGGGGGCTATTTACCGATATTTTCATGCTTGCATACTTATGCTTCTCTTTTCAAAAATATGTCTAACATTCTCTCTGCTTAAGGAGAAAAGTCAATTTTTTGTTGTATAGAAAGAACTGCATTAGACTTTCCAAGGAGTCAGTGTTAATAGTCATAGGGTGGATCTGATCACAAAAATCAGTGAACTGTTCATAAGTCCTTGGAAACAAACCTGGAGGCAGGGAAGGTAGGTAAACTGGAGAGATGCTAACAGCAAAATTTGGCTGTTCCACAAACCAAGGGCAAGTTCTTTTTCTAAGCCCTTATTTAATTCAAACTTTAAGCCTAAAAACCATTCTGCCCTCAAACACATCATTTTCTATGATTATAAACACTTGAACTCAGCATAAATGCCTTATTATGCAGGGATGAGTGCTTTTTTTTTTTCTTTGCAAATGACATGCATCAGAAAGTAAGTAGTTATACTCCAGTATTTGCCAAGGTAAATAGTTCATTTATAAGAAATGCAGAGCCAATATATCTCACCCTTAAATGAACTTAAATGAAGTAAAGTGAAATTCATTTGTTTTTGCTAGGGCATTGATAAGTATTATCAACTGCTTTTCTGTGCTGTTGGCATTTTGTGTATGACTCTTCTAATTTGTTTGCTTTTGCCAGTGAAGCTTGAAGCAATCAAGCACATTAGTCATCTGTATTAATCTTTCACATATAGAAAGAACATGAAAACTAGAGGACATTTTTATTTCCTGGTAATTTTATTTTTGGATCCCTTCTTTTCTGTCTAAATTTTCTCTAAGTAACAAAGAAGCAATGGAAGAAGTTTCATAAAGGATTTCAATGTGTTGTTGACCTATAGAAAGGTATGGTGAGAGAGCACTGGCTGAGCTTGGTGTGCTGGATCTGACTTTGCTGCTTGCTAATAGTGTGAATTTGGGTTGGCACTTGACTTCTTGGAGATTCCTATTGTCCAAAAAGGAGGGGAAAAAAAATCAGAACCCTGTTGACTTGTTATTTTAATTCTATCCCAGTTAACACTACTTACTGTGTGGCCTTAGTCATGTTACTAAAGCCTCCTGTCTCAATTTTCTCACCTGTAAAATGTGGCATTGAAAGTACCAAAAATATAGGGTATTTGTGAAATTAAATACTTAGAAGAGCACCTGACACATAGTAAGTTATTTATAAATGTTAGCTGTTGTGAATATTTAATAGCCACCAGTGTGCGTTGGCCTCTACTGGGACACTGATAAGATTGGAAAAGGAGGGTCTCTAGTTATTGTTAAGTGCAGGCTAAATTCGCACATTCTCACGGGCTCTCCCATTTTCAGGGAACAGTGTGGAGGCATGTCAGAGGCCTGAGCTACATTAGCCTTTAAGGTAACGTAGGAATGCTTCTGAGAGAACCTAATGCCACAAAGTTTTGTTGAAAAGGAAAACAATTTTACAATGATAATATCTTCTTAGGGCAAAAGGCCATTAGTGTGTAAATGGGAGCAAACCTAGAAGGTGATTCTGGTGAGAGCCAGTATCAGTGACGTTCTATTATTTTATTTGAGTTTTATTTCTTACAGTCCTTAATAATATGAACCCCATACTCTACCTCACACATAATTTATTTTCCTTCATCTGTGAAAAACCCTTCCTGTGATGAGGAGCTCAAATATGGTATAGTGATGCAGCTCTATATGTTAACAAGAAATAGCAAGTAAAATGTCTACCTCTTATCAAAGATTCTCTCAGGAAGACTTTATTCAATAGACTTCCCAGATATTCTCAGTTCTTTTACCCTGTTCCTTACCAATTTTCTCTACTTTTAAAAAAATTTAGCATCTTCAAAGTCATTTAATTGACAAATTAACAGCAGCATATGATTTTTGTATTTTGGAACATATAAAAGGATTTAAGTTCACAAAACTGTTGTCATTTTCCTTTTAGCCTTCTTTCATTCTTGCTCTTGGAAGAGGTAGAGATTTATAATCATGTTTTACTGGTACTTTCTCCATCACACAGATGATCAGTTACTGAGAAGTCATTTAGACTGTAAAAATGAAATGCACAGCCCATCCCTGTCCTTCATGCTGCTTGGACCGGCTCCTGCTGCTGTGATGCTTGGTCCCTGAAGTTGGAAAAACAGAGCAAATCCCGTACACATTAGGGCTTGGTTCTTTGATGGGGGATACAGAGGAACAACGACCTGACATTGTTGGCTCTATGAGGCTACTGAGTGTCATAGAATCAGCTCTTTTATTGCCCTAGGAGGATCCTTCTTCTTCTGATTGTTAGAGTGCGGAGATTTTTAGCTAGTTCTTGTTTAGGACTCCAATCAGATAGTGATAGCTTCCAATAACTGACATATTTACATATTTTCTCATACTTTGTTATAGTCACTTTTAGTCCTTATTTCCCTGTCACAACCTAAGGGTTGGGCTTTTTGTTTTTGTTTCTTTATCTTCTATGTGAGTCAGAATCATAGTTTTGTCTTTTTCCATTTGACTGACTTCAGTTAGCCTCAAGGTCTATCCATGTTGTTGTAAATGGCAAAATCTCAAGATTTTTACAGCTGAATAGTATTCCGCTGTGTATATTCTTTTCTTTTTTTTTTTTTTTTTAAGATTTATTTATTTATAGGGCCTCCCCGGTCACGCAGCGGTTGGGAGCTGCACTGTGGAGCTGTCTGCAGTGGTAACACGAGTTCAACACCCCACCAGGGAGATTCCCCACATGGCACAGCAGACCTCTCCTGCCTCGCCCACTGCTCCCCTCAGCAATGTATGTCCATCGTACTGCCTGTTCTGCTCCCCACTCTGTCTCTGGTGAACCCTCTCACCGCCCCACACCTCTAGCCTGTACCCCAGCTTGTATGCATAAATAAATAAATCTTTAAAAAAATATTTATTTATGCACGCAAGAACTGGGGTGTAGACCAGAGATGTGGGGTGGTGATTCACCAGAGACAGAGTAGGGAGCAGAACAGGCAGATCAACTGAGGTACACTGCTGAGGGGAGCAGCTGGTGAGGCAGGAGAGGTCTGCTGTGCCATGTGGGGAATCTCCCTGGCTGGGGATTGAACTCACACTGTATCAGCTGCGGACAACTTCAGAGGCCGAGACTCAACCTGTTGTGCCACCAGGGAAGCCCCACTGTGTATATTCTTATGTTGTCATTTAACAGTGCATGTTCTGGGAAAGGCATTGTTAGCCAAATTTTGTCTTTGTGCAAACACTGTAGAGTGTAATTAGGAACCTAGATGGTATAACCTACCACCTAGTTTATATCGGCACCTCCATTTATATGCTGTACATTATTGACTGAAATGTTAAGTGATGCATTGCTGTATATACCACATTTTTTTAATCCATTCATGCTTTGACGGGAGCACTTACATTGGTTTCATATCTTGGCTATGCAAATACTGCTGTAATAAATATAGTGGTACATATATCTTTTTGAATCAGTATCTTAGTTACTCGAGAATAAATACCCAGAAGTAGAAGAGTTGACTCATATAACAATTCTGTTAGTTTTTTTTTTTTAAGTCCCCATAGTGTTTTCCATAGTGACTAGTCATGAAGATTGGCATGTACTTCTTGTTATTGCTGTGTTGATCTTTTACAGGCCATTACCTCCTTCTCTGTCCTTGTTCTATATAGTGTCACCAGGGCTTTTTGACCAAACTAGTGACCCTTCATCTCTCAGTACATAATCATCATAAATCTAATGGTCACACTCTTGACAAAAATAGAATCTTCAGACCAGTCACTTTTGAAACTGTGCTGTGTGTAATGTCAGGGTAATAAAGATTCCACATTCTTGTGAGCTAAGGATGACTGTCCTCTGTAGTTGAGCTGACCTAGCAAATAATTCTGCTCAAGTAGATGTGAAATTAAATCTCAGCAATAACCCTAAATAATTCATACCACTGCTCTGGCTGGGATATTCTAAGATTAGAGATAATGTCTATAAAACACATTTTAAGAATTTAATAAATGGTAGCTGTTCTTACTATGAACTTCTAACCATAATCACTACCTCTGAAATGCTGAAGGGAACCAAGATATTTTCTGTTTTATTTGCTTAAATGTAGACTAACAAAATATTTGATGTTGCACTGGAGAATCCCATCATGAGTGTGAGTGGGGAAAAAAAGATAGTCTCTGTCAGTTGTACATGCATTTCTTATTTTGGAAGTGTCTCTTTGGAAATACACAGTATAGACATCTAGAGCTAGATCACTGAAGGTGAAAGTTCTGTTACTTAGAAAAAATACAAGTGAAGTGAGGAGATCATTGGCTACCAGCAGTTCTCACTGTTTTTTTTTTTTTAAAGCTTCAATCAAATTGCATACATGAGTGGAAGTAGACTCATATCATGAAAGGTGCCCTCGATATCAGACCTTAGAAAGATACTGGGCAGTTCTTACTTGCACTTATAGATAAGGTGGCTCTCTCAATCTATTTTTGATGCATCCCTTATCTGGAAAAGAAGGGGGCACTATGGAATTCTGAGTTTTTAAGTCTTTAAACTCTGACTCCACCCCTCATTTTAATTAGGTCTGCTTTGTTATTTAACATAAGTGGGGTAAATAACACTCTTGTCAAAAAATCTAGGTGCTTTTTTAAGGAACTCTTTTATTCAGTGTTTACTCAATTTAGTCCTCTTGGCAAAGAGAAGGTGCAGAGGTTTAGAGTGGAATGGACTGTTCAGGTAACCTTGGCCATGATCTCTGACCTGCACTTGGCTCAGAGGATTTGGACAAGGTAGTTTCACCTAGGTACTTCAGCTGGCTCACTTCTGAACTGAAATGCTAAAAAGGTGCTTGCTCTCTGAGTTGTTGCAAATGACTTTGCTTCTTTTTTCTTGCCCTATTCTGTAGTTTACATAGATACAAAGTCTAGTCTGTCTATATTCTAGGATCTAGGGATGATAATGTTTATGAGTTAATCAGTGAGTATCTGCCAGGATTGTTGCACATGGCAGTGCATGTTGAAGAGGGCAC
The DNA here is from genome assembly GCA_004024925.1 of Scalopus aquaticus. Lineage (NCBI taxonomy): Eukaryota > Metazoa > Chordata > Mammalia > Eulipotyphla > Talpidae > Scalopus > Scalopus aquaticus. The sequence continues at coordinate 7,957 of PVIJ01014614.1, forward strand.
AACCCCAGGCAGTGCTGTTCACGTAACTACAACATGTTGCTACCCTGGCCTTAAAACACTTGCATGGCTTGAGCAATTTCGCATAGAAACGCTAATATTGCTTTAAGTGTGGAGTTGCAGGGGTTCTCGTTCCCTTTTTTTATGTTATTTGCACTGCGGATGTTGTCTTATTTTGGCAAAAAAGTGTGGTCTGGTGTTGCATTCCTGTAGAACAGCAGCAGTAAGTGGTCCATGCTTACTAGGATTCTGTACTTTAAGTACAGAATTCCTAGAATTCTCAGTTAAACTGTTCTTCATGTTCCTGGAAACCTTGATCCATCAACAACAGAATGGTGTTTTAGGGACAACCTGCTGAAATTCTTAAAGTTTCCTCAGTATTTAACCCTCAGTGAATCAGTCCCCTGGGGGAACTGGATGATAAGGCCCCTAAACTATTGGTTTACTGAGTGGGAATAGGGATGAGGCCAGCTTGGAGATTTGTGGACAGATCTGGCCCCAGGTAAATCTACACTTGACCTGGTTTGCTTCCAACACCTTTCCACCTGCTGTTTCAAATAGGGCATTTTTTGGTAGAAGAGAGAAAACCACTTTCAATGGCTTAAGTGAATAGGATTTATTGGCTCATTTTACAGAAAAGTATGTGAATATGGCTAGCTTCAGGAACTTTAATGATGCCACCAGGATTTAGTCTCTCCTCTCCTCCTGTGCCCCCTTCTTTTCCTTTTTTATTTGTTGATTTTCTTACATATTTGTTAATTTTTTGATAATATGAATTTTCCCCTCTAATGTAGACCCTGTCGTTCTCCCACAACTGCAGCACAGGTGGATCACTGTGTGATCATCACCACGGTCCCTTGTGATCTTCCCTCTTCTTTTGCCTTCACTGCCTTTCCCTCTTCAGCTGTATGCCTCAGATCTATTGACAGCTTACCAGTTTTGTCTTTTTTTTTCCTGACACTTTGGTTTTTCTATATCCTGCATATAAATTAAACCATCCAATATTTCTTATTCTTTCTGACATTTTGCTTAGCATCAACCCTTCTAGCTCCATCCGGGTTGCTGTAAATGGCACGAGTTTATCCTTTTTGATGGTTGATTAATATTCCGTTGTGTATATATACCACATCTTTTTGATACACTCATCTGTTTTTGGAGCATTTAGGTTGTTTCCATACCTTGACTATTGTAAATAGTGCTGCAGTAAAGGTTTCCTTTCAGATTTATGTTTTTGCATCCTTTGGATATATTCCTCAGAGAGAAATAACTGGGTCATATGGTAGGTCCATTTTTAGTGTTTTGAGGAAGCTCCACACAGTTTTCCATGGTGTCCTATACCCTTTTTGTCTCTCTGTTCTAGCTTCCTCTTTTTTGGCCTTATATCCAGGCAGTTCTGCATCCAGTGGTCTCTAGCATCTTCAGGCTCACATCCTATAAACCTAATAATTCCAGAGGAAAGGAGCCAAAAGCTCTAAAACAAACTTCCAAGCAAAATCAATCTCAACTCATACCAAAATACAAAAACACATATATGCATGCGTGTGTGTGTGTGTGTGTGTGTGTGTGTGTGTGTGTGTGTAAATAAATATACAAAAAACCCACAAAGAATTATGTGGTCTGATTTGGCTTGTGGGATTGTCACCAAATCAGATGCTATAACCAAGGGAATGAAATCTGATTGACCAGGCCTGGGTCATGTGTCCATATGGTGGTTAGGGAATGTTCATCCATATTCAAGAAGGTTTTGAGGTATGGAAGATTAATTATCTAAAGAATTAGAAAGCAAGGCCCTCCCTAGTGGCACAGGGGTTAAAGTCTCAGCACTATCAAGCTGTTGCCAGCCACTGCAGCAAAAGTTCAATCCCCAACCAGGGAGCTAACCCACATGCAGATCTCTCCTGTCTTGCCCACTGCTCCCCTCAGCAGTGTATTTCAGTAGATCTCCCTGTTCTGCTCCCCACTCTGTCTCTAGTGAATCCTCTCAGCCCCTATACCTCTGGCCCCTATACCCAGTTCTTACATGCATGCATAGATAAAAATAGATCTTAAAAAAAAAAAACTGTAAAGTAGCTGTCACTGGTAGGAGGAGGCAAGTATATGTAGGTGATAAAACAAGAGTCATCAGCTTAGGCCTTTTCCTCTCTTTCCTGCATCTCCCATACAGGGCCAGTGGACTGTTCTCTACATGGCCTCTATTTACCTATGCCTTTTCTGAGATGTATCTTCCAGTTTTTGGGTAGGGTCTACCAATCATTAAAACTACTTACAATGCTTTTACCAAAACATGTAAAAGTTTTATAATTGTCATACCTAAAATTTCTTGCTTGACCTTTCCATAACATTTCATAATGTTGACACCATTTATAATGCACCATTTATAATGGCCTACTGCCTACCTCCACCTCATTCATCCCTAACCTTATGCTTGCCCAAGTCCTCACCACAGTACCTCTGCACAAAGACCTGGGTAGTAGCAGAGAGAAAATAGTGGTGATGATAGAGGTGGGAAAGAAGTCTTTACTAGTGGGGATTTGCTGGAGAAACTGGTCCAAGACACATAATTCCTAGAGAGATTTAAAAAGCTGGCATACATATGCCTATCAAAGTGTTAAATATAAGTACAGAAGACTTATGTTCCTACCTAAAGAAATTCATCCATGAGGGCCTCCCTGGTGGCGCAGCGGTTAAGCGCTGCGCTGTGGAGCTGTCGGCAGCGGCGACGCGAGTTCGACACCCGGCCGGGGAGAATCCCACATGGCGCGGCAGATCTCTCCTGCCTTGCCCTCTGCTCCCCTCAGCAGTGTATTTCTGATCTGCCTGTTCTGCTACCTGCTCTGCCTCTGGTGAACCCTCTCACTGCCCCACGCCTCTGGCCCGTACCCCAGCTTGTATGTATAAATAAAAAATAAATCTTAAAAAAAAAAATTCATCCATGAATCCTGTTGGTGAATCTCAGAGACCACCTAGTTATCAAGTTGGTAACATGTCCTTACTATTTCAGGGAAACACTTGCTCATATTCTTTTCAAGTATTTTGAGGTTCCATATGTCTTGCTTGCTCCAAGATAGCAAATGGCCCTTCTGACACTTGGAATAAACTCTGCCATGGTCCTGGATTGCATAGGTAACATCAGGCTTTTCCTATATATCTATGAAGGATCCCAGTACTAAATTGTTGGGGAGCACTCCACCTATGAGGAAAAGCTTTTCACAAGGAGCTAGAAGCTCAACTATTGGAACAGTGTACTGTTGACATAGGTGTCGCCAAGGAGCAGAGCCTTCCCTCTGTGATGATTTCAATTCCAGAAGGGTGTCTTAGAGGACGTTCACATGGGCACTTGCTTTGTCAGTGAACTGAATATCAAAGCATCAAAATTTAATATTGATCCTGGGGTTGATGCTCACATCCCTGACCACCGCCCTCCTCCAGGTTGACTACCTATTTGATGGAGAGGAGATTTTGCATGTCCTTGGATGAATCAGTGATTCAGTTTTGGATATTCTTTTTGTATAAGATAATGAACAGAAGGCAGTCACTATTCTGAGAGTAGATTTCCTTATGCAGTGCCCAATAGACACCAAGAAGCAACTATTGATAGCACAGTAGCTGGTAGTTACAGATGGCATGTCAGTGTTGCTAGGATTTCCACACAGATTGCTTGCAGAAATAAGATATTGGTTAAAAAAAACCATATTTTTAACATATAGACTATACGTAAAAATACATAAATATATAAAAATATAAAATATGAATAAAAACACTTGGCATCAACACAATTCATACTCTACCTGCCAAGTGTGACCTGTTTGGAAAGGGCTATTTTGGAAACACTCAAGATATATTTTGGGAACCATTCTGTCTCAAAGGAATATTATTATCAGAAGGGCCACATACCTGGTTGGTGTTAATAACCCACCTTTGGAAATGATGTTTGATGTTGGGAAAGTTTAACCACCTTTGTTGAAGGGAGCATTTTCTACTGAGAAATAAAAATTCAATTAAAATTTAACTTTGCTTCTTTTCAAATATCTAATCAATTAGCTAGAAAATTGTATAAAGTATGTCAGATGCTTTGTAAGAGATGACCTTAGTGAATGTTAAGATACTTACGTATTGCTCTTCATATTAACATTTAATTCTTTTGACTTGTTTTTCTGGTGTAGTGGTATTATGGTAGCTGATGCTTATGAAGTTTGTTATTTTATATCAATAAAACTTAGTAAAGCAGCATAATGGTTTGTGAGCATTGTAGAATCTATTAATTTCAAACGGTCTTCTATTGACCTTTATGACACTTGTTCTCTCTGCCTCTCTGATCATTGTGTCTCTTGATTGCAGCACAGTAGGTTAATTCATCAATTTATGAAACCACTAAATTTTGTAGGCTTACTTCCTTAATAGTCCAGTTCTTTCATCTCCACAGTCCCTTCATTTAGGGCCTCACCATCTCTTATCTGTAATGTTGCCATTTCTTCTAAGAGCACTTTTATTTGTGATCTTATGCTTTTCAAATCTGTCGATACAACTGCTTTCAGATTCTCTGTTTCCTGTTTACATCCCCCTCTGTCCCCCTTGCCTATATATGGTAGCAATAGATCCTCCATTAATTGACCCTTGTCCCCCTCTCAGGCTCATTTCTTCCTTAATTCTCATTGGAATTCTATCACTTCAAATCTTGTAGATTCCATCATACCCACAGTATTTCCTTTGCCTGAGATATTCTTTTCCTATTTATCTGTCTGGGAATTGCCTCCTGGTCTTTCAAAATCCTCTTCAGGCATCATGTTATCTCAGAAAATTTCTTACATAAAATACCCTTACAACTCTGCTCTGGGCCCAGGATAACTCATCAATTTGTCAGCTTACTTCCTTAATAGTCCAGTGCTTCCATCTCCACAGTCCCTTCATTTAAGGAGAGGCTTCCCTCCCTCCCTCCCTCCCTCCCTCCCTCACTTCTTTATTGCACTCAGTGTCTTGTATTTTAATTATTTACATTTGTGTCTTTAAAACACAGACTAAAGAATGCCTTTGGGTATGATGTGCACCTAGTCAATCTCTATCACTCATACCAAGACAATATTCTTTTACTTTCCTGGCCACCGAAGGCATTTGAGTTTCTGCCCAAATCTTAATTAACTATTAGTATATAAGCTTCTTAAGGGTAGTAACTTTTGTCTTATTCACTATACTTTTCATTTGGTAAGCTTTAAATGAATAGACAAATGAATATATGGAATCTATAGTGTTGTCCAGAAGCACCTCAGCTTTAATATTTTGTACTGGTCACTCCATCTAGTTTGAACATCAAAGGAAGGTCAAGTGGGCTTCCTGTAGTCATCTCACCTCTAAGAGGCAAAACTTAGAATGTGAATTTCGCAATGAATGAAGCTAAGGTTCATCTACCACCACACTTGAACTCAATCATTCATCATTTCTTAGAATTGAAGGATTTTGCTTTTAGTACCTTGGCCAATGTGTCAGGATTTTCATTACTGTGTACTAGTAGTCCTTTTTATATAAACTTCAAGAAAACTGGTTCAACAAGACTAAAGAACATGTTCCAGAAAACCTGTAGGTTGGAGGTAGCTTTATATATAACTTCTGAGAATGAAAAGTACACTTATACATTACTGAGAATGAAAGAAAATTTAGGGGAAGGGAGAAATACATGAAAAGAAGAATGTGAGGGAAGAGAGTAACAAAAATGATAAAGATAGGAAGCATTTTTTTTCCTTTCTCCTTCTAGCACCTGCCTTAGTCTCTTAAGGCTTTTCTGGCCTTGCTCCATGGCTCCTAAATTCCTTTCCTTTATTTTTATGTGTCTGTTATATCTGTTTTTTTTTTTTATTATTAATCTTCTTAAGTGTCCTCTGAAGGTAGACTTTATAAACCACAATTGGAAAAAAACCCAAAACACTTTCCTTGGGGAACCATTGTTTTTGGAGGCGGCTTCCCCACCATCTAAGCCTCCCTCTGTTTGACAGGTAGAAGGTGGGGATTCTGCCTCCAGTGTGGTAGTTGAAAAGGTCAGATCCTTTTGACCCCCTGGCGACGAGGATACAACCTGAGCTTTGCCATCAGATTAGACCACCCAGAACTTTGTCTGAAGTGAGTGTCACAAGGAAGCAAGGACAGTATGGGGTTTAGCCAACTGCCAGCTGTAGTGTGGTATTGAGCATCCCTGGCATTTGTAGGGTCTTGCTAGCCAGGCCTCTCGTAACATGACCCTGGCCCCAATTGCAATCTCCTAGCTTCTCTTGGTTTGTGCCTATTTTTGGAAGCTCCAGCTCTTCGCATGATTCTGTGAGCTGGTTAACATTCTTTCTATAAACTCTTTTGTTTAAATTAACCAGGTGGATTTCCTTTGTTTTCAACAAGAACCCATATGGTAACCCTTACAGGCATGAGAACAGCACAATGGAGAAATATGCGGTCTTATCTTCTGGAACTTCTTACCTAAATCCCTCCCACTGTTTGATTTTATTCTTTATATTTCCTCTTATACTTCTTGTCATTCTTTAGCTGTCAATACCTTCTTTCAACTCCCTTTCAGTTCAAGCTAATGGATAAATTATGCCAGATGCTTGCATTATATCTGAATCCTAAATAATCCGGTTTCTTCTGTATGGGATTGGCAAGCGTGACACATGATAAAAATCTCCCCACAGAATACAAACATACCAATATATGATTCTCAGGGAATGTACTTCCATGACAACAGGACTTTAGAATTATAGATAAACAGAGGAATATAAATGTGCTTACAACTATTTCTTTTCCCTTTATGATATAAGCAAGAACCATACTTTAGATTTAATACTGGCCCATAGAGCTCAGTTTTGGAGGTTGAGAAAATGTACTTAGTTAATGTACTTATTATCTTAAGCATTATACATTTTCTGTGATGAAAACAAACCTATTTTCCCCATTTGTGATAGAAGTAAAGGTAGACAATTTCAGTTCATGGTCAAGAGTGGAAAAACTTTCTTTGTCAACTGAAATTCATAAACCTAAACAATGCAAACATGTTTTTTTAAACAATTTTCTAAGAAATTATAATAGTACACATTTAAAGATAAAGAATGGTTTTTTTTTAAAAGACGTATTTATTTATGCATACAAGAGCTGGCATGTAGGCCAGAGTGGGGATGAGAGGATTCACCAGAGACAGAGTAGGGAGCAGAACAGGAAGATTGAAATGCACTGCTAAGTGGAGCATGGGATGGAACAAAAGTCTGCTGTGCCCTGTGGGTTAGCTTCCTGGCTGGGGATCGAACTCATGCTGCAGTGGCTGCTGCTAGCTTTTTAGTGTTGAGACTTAACCCCTTGCACCACCAGGGAGGCCCCTAGACTTTGATTTCTGATGAGCCAGAGCTCCATTTACTGTTTATAACAATTCCTACATTGTTTTATCCCAATTAAAAAGAACCTGTGAGGTCGAGCTACTTCAGACTCTGCAGAAGACTTGTGTTTGGGACAAGTGATGCCTTTAAGATGCTCCCAAGGTGCAAGTTGACAGACTTGAAGGTGGTATAATAGAAACAGGCTCAAACAGCAGTTTCCTGACTAACCTTCTGGTCTAACTACCTGTTTGCCAAGCTTAGTTTTGTCTTTGGGATGTTGCTTTTGAAAGCCTTCCAGAGTCCTCAGGAAAACCCCTGTCTCTAGTCCTGACCGTGGAATTGACTTTGCTGCCTGCATGTAACCAGGGGTCTTCACTGTGGCATTATCTCATGTCTGTAACTCTGCATGTTCCTGGTTTGGATTCCTGTGCAGCCTGTACATCAAGAGGAAGCAGTCCATTGTAATAGCTAATTTGAGTTTTGCAGGGAATGCACTTGGTAAACTTTGGACTTAAATATTATTTTGGATGATGAAGGGGTTGATAAAACACCTAAGCTCAAAATTTTATTTGAATCTGTTGGCTTAATTGTGGGCTCACCTCATAAAATAGAGGTTTTGGATATAAGTTTCTCATGATTCAACCTCCACTCTTCACCCCATACACACAATTATTTTATATGTCTGAACAACAAAATACTTCCCTTTTGTCTGGAGCAGAAGAAGTGAATTTGGAGAAACAAGAATGACTATTGTATCAAGAGGGCAGCTTCCTGGTTTAGGGAAGGATCTAGTGACCGACTTTACAGAGAGGGGTGGAGCTGTGTGGTGGAGACAGATGGGGATTTCCTGGCACGATGGTTACATTTTTGGTCTCTGGGCTGAGAACAGAGGTCTTTTTGTTCAGAGATACAGGTGACAGAAGGGGAGCTGCTGGAACCCTGAAGATTTGATGGGGACTGGAGAGCAGGGCTGCACTGCAGAGTCCCTTGTTCTTTAGAGCAGTGTGTAGCATGCAAGATTTTGTCACAGGCCTCCCACCAGCACCACTACTCAAAATCCACAGAGGCCTAAGTGAGGCATTTTTTTCTGTTTTACCTCTATGCATAGCCCACCTACATCAGTAGTAAAATGTAGGTAACATTTATGGAACACTTTGCTCTGTTCCAGATACTGTCTGAAGTGCTTTATGTGGATGAGTTAGGTTTAGCAACCACAAATGGTGGAAACAATCTCCATCTTCTAGATGAAGAAATAGAAACATTAGGTCAATTTGCTTAAGGTCATATGAATAGTGTGCAGCATGATATAAACCACATAAAAGCATGTATGTACATGAAACCCTGCAGTAAAGAACCCCTGGTTACATGCATGTCCGAAATAGCTAAAATTTAGGTCTGCTTTTGAAAATGAGGCTCAGTTTTTGTTGAGTAGCCATTTACCCAGTCTAGAAGTCTGGGCAGTGCTGATTTTACAAGGAGTTGAGATGCCTAGGGCATTTAGAGCTCTCCATGGTGACTTTCTCTTTCCATTCTTGCCTCCTATTCTTTCTACTCAAGTTCTGACCAAAACAAACTTTGTTCATACTTCTGAGATACCTTTATCCTTCCAGCCTCTTTGTTCCCTATGTCTAGCTATCCTTTCTTCAGATGTTAAAATCTTTTTTTCAAATCTCCACTCAGACTGCTCTTCCATTAAGTATTTATTCATTTAGCTAGTGTTTATTGACTAGATGCAAGATTCTCTGCCAGACCTCTTGTCAAGAGTAATCCTGAGATCATGATTATGATTAATAGTAGTATTTATATTACAATTACAACTAGCCAACACCTGTGGTGTTTACAGAACTGTTTTGTGCTTTATACACTTTGACCTTTTTAATACAGAGCTCCTGATACTGCTTTATGTTTGTTTAAACAATGTGGTGGTTTAATTGTTGAATCTAAAAGATTAAAACTTTTACAGTCCATGGGTCCCAGCTCTTGTTTTTAATATTTGATAAATCGCATTAGTGAGGACATGCATAGGTAGCTAGTACAGTGACTTGGACATAGCAGGAACAAAAGAAGTAGGATTTGAATTGATTTCATCTATACCCACTCTTATATATATCAGGATCTTATTCAACCCCCTCATACAGATTTCCAGCTTCTCTTGAAAAATCATAAGATCTGACAATTCTGGACATGTATTCCTGCAACATATTTTGCTACAGCTAACCATCCTCTGTTTTCATTTGGGGCTTGTACTCTCAAGTTTCTGGAGTTCCTACTACTTGATAATGCCTTGCACCAGGCCCGATAGCATCTGACTTTGGACTCCTGTGAAGCCAATGCAGAGCTTAGATTTCAGTGATGGGTCAGCACTGCCAGGGCAGGGCAGTTGCGGTCACTACACAATGCAGCCACCCAGGCTGCCCGAGCAGCTCTTCTCTGTTAGTGTTCCACCAGCAAGACTTGTTTCAGCTAGAAAGATGGCTCATTTCTCTAGCACCCACTTAGCAAGTGTTGTGCTCAGCTCGTCACATGCCAGATGACTTTCACAACCTTCCCATCACATGTCCTTGGCACAGGATGGAAAAACACCGTGGCAATACCTGACAGTAACAAAGCTCACATAAAATGCTTGGGCGGGGGAGTTATAAAGCTTTTCTCAGGAAATTGTCACTGGGGGTGGAAGCACAGCAACTGTCAAAAGCAAACTCAAGTCCTGTTGATACTTCATAGTGACTTGCTGAAGACATTGCTGTTTTTCTTGCATTCATACATCTGTCCTAAACTATTACTTTTTTGTGCTTCCCTCCATCCCTTTTTATAGTCAACAAATGTTTGAGTGCCTGCCGGTACCAGGCCTTATGCTAGATGCTTTGCATGTAGTAATGAATAAAAGGGATAATATATATGTGTAAAATAAACAATAAAATTGACAACAGTGATATGTGCTATGAGGGTAATAAATGTGGAGTGACAGACTAGCTGGGGGAGGGAAGTGGTCAGGCCACTTCAGGGGCTGTGTGTAGGGAAGGCTGAGGGGAGTCATTTGGAGACTGAAATGAGTTCTCCTGGCAAAGGGTAATTACAAATGAAATGGGGAATGAGATGAAGAGGAACTTGTCACTTTTGAGGAACAGAAAAGAAGCTCACATGGTTAGAGCCATGCTATGGTGAGCTCCAATCTTAGACAAGATGAGGAACTTGCACTAGATTATGAATCTGTGCACCATTATCTTCTTAAGAAAGCTCTCCACCACATACACAGTATATGTGTATACATATAGTCATGTATATACTTGTGTATATATAAACAGATGTATAGGCATATACATGTGTTTGCACGCGCGTGCGCGCGCACACGCACACACACACACATAAGTCAACTGAACTAAAGAATATGCTTAGTAATATAGTTGATTTACATTCTGGTTCTGGTTCTTTTAACTCTCATTTGCAGGCAGGCAACAAAGAACTCTCAGGCTACGACCAACCCATACAGACTACACTTTATCACTGAAGTATAGTGAGAAAAAAAGAATAAGATGGGATGAGATATGGCTATAGAGATAGGTAGGAGTCACTTCAAGTCTAAATGTACAAGTGAAGATGAGCTCTTCACTAAAATGCAATAATATGTAACTAAAAAAGCCAGGTGATTCCATTAGACCCCTATTCAGTTTCACCATTTGCAATGGTACATACAGAGCAAATAAGCCGCACTGAGGTAAGAATGGAACTTAGACTCTTTTAAACGGACTCAGGAACTAAATTATTTGCCTATGCACACAACTTAATAGTGTGTAATTACAAATCACACATCCATCAATTTGTATAGCGTGATCGAGGTATGTGTTCATTTTACAAATGCCAAGAGCTAGCAGCAGAGGTGGCCCAAAGGCATGTTTTATCTGATCAAATATATTTTTAGGAAAAAGTAAAAATTATTGCCAACATTTAAAAAACTTGAAAATTTGGCCGAGCTTGCCTAGTGTTCTCATGTGACCACCTCTTTGGAAAAGGGATGTGCTTAACCAGTACCCAGCATTCTTTGATGTCTTCTACCTGATGTGTATAGTATTGTGGGTTATGCTGTATAGTGACAATGGCTGAAAAATCTCAGTGGCATACTAGAAAGCTTTACTTCTTGCTCACATTGCAAGTCCACTGTGGGTTGGCTGGCCCTGCTCCATGTCCTCTTCACCTCAGCACCAAGCCAGGAAACAGTCTCTGTGGAGCATCACTTATTGAAGTAAGAGGAAAGGAGCAAGAAGAGAAATGTACTAACTCTTAGAGCATTTGCTCTTCTTGCATGAGTCAGAGAAGTGGCATAACTAACATGATGGCAATGGGACTGGAAAGTGTAATCCACCTGAGAGAGGAAGAGCCAATAATTTATGTAAGATACAATCTACCACAACCCTTTTGTGTAATTTACAAGAACTCCTTAGTCTCCACTGACATTTGAGAGTAGGACCCCTTTGGCCTATGGGATTGGAGAAGTCAAAGCGTTATCATAACCAGAAGCTTGATCATTACTCGAATACTTCCCATGCTACTTCGGTCAGCACTGTATCTACCCATCAACCCATCTATCAATCCATTCATCTGTGTGTCCTTGAATGGGTTAAGGTTTTACAGGCTTTTCCTTAAATGACCTCTACTTAGGCAAGGTACACAGAGCATGATAGTAGTAGCACGGAGCCATACTGTGAAGCTGCTATATAACTCTGCTCTTAATTGCACCCAAGCATTGACTTCCAGAGGATGGGATGTTCTTCCAGACTAAGACATCAATGTGTACTGCAGCTTAGCTGGAGTCTGGTGAGACTTAAGTAGCAAGCACAAGTAAATAATTAGGCATGTGAAGCTGAGTATTTATTGCACCCCTTATTTATTATACTCATCCTGTTCACCCAACTCTGCCCTTGGGACTGGAAAATACAGCCCTCATTCTTGAAGATCAAGATGTCCAGAGAAACCATGAAGGATGTAGACTTGAATGCTGAGTTGTGGGGTACTCATTTTGTTATCCTGAGTTGCCAGTATGGCTTGGCATCAGCAGAAGACTTGTGATGAGGTCAGAATTAAATGGGACTTGAAGTATCGATGGTAAAAAACATTGTGTATGATTTCAAAGATTCAGCTGATTTCACTAAGATCCAGAGTCTCTGCAAGAGAGCAGGGCTTGTATTCTCTGGGAGAGTTGGTGAAATATCTATAAATTGTTTGTAAAGCTTTCTAGTGAATGGATGTTCCTGTCGGGACTTGAGTCTCTCTTGTGGTGAATGAAAGGTGTGGTGTGAAAGTGCAGCCTCCACCCTGAGCGACCATGGGACTGTTCATCCTACATTGTCTTCCTTTGTTCTCCAGTATGCTATACTTAGCATGTGCTGTGGTACTTTTGTTTCCACAAGTCATTCTCTGGTTTCCTAGCCCGTTAGTGATGAGGATGAGGACTCTATCCCATGGTTATGAGAAAGATTCTCATGTCAGCAGTGTGACTGACATGCTGTATGCTTGTGATATTGGCATATCCAAACCTAATTATTTAAGACTTAGTGGTTAACAAGGACTAGGAAACTGGAAATGGCTAGTGAAGTATGGTGACACAAGTTAGTCCTTGGTTAGAGAAGTCATTAGAGTCAGAAGCTGTGCTTCTCATTTTCCAGCTTGGTTGTCTATTAAGAAAATGGTACATGTGATGGTGCACACAGTAACATTTCCCATTTATTTTTCCTTGCCCTCTCATGTTTGTTGACTCTTGTGCATTCAAAGTGTTTCCTTTTGTCTATATACAAGGTTTTCCTTTTGTCTATATACAAGGTTTCATGCACTAGGTAGCATCGATATAATAGAACAAAACAACCCCTGCTGTCAGCACATGCACAGTATCACATGAGACATGCCTGAGTGCCTCACATACTGGAGGTCTTGAAATACTATAAAATTGCTTCCCACCTCTGAGAATTATACCATGGCTTGAGTTAGATGTCAGTTGAGGCTATAAGGGGAAATTAAAGAGGGAGGTCACTTATTTTTTTCTGGGATTATCGATAGGAAGTTCTAAGGTGGCCTTAGAGAAAAAAATTCTCACAGTTCTTGGCTTCTGGTATCCCTCCTGTGGCCTACTAGTTCTCACGGAGTGTTTATCTCAACTTTGCATTGACATCCCTTTGGAATGTGTGGAGTCCTGGGGTGCCCTGTTGGAAATGCAGTCTCATGATTTATTCCCTACCTCAGGAAGTACCAAGGGATAGTAAATTTTCTTCACAGTAGGTTCACCAAGTTGTACATATTATACATAGAATTGAGTTGTTGAGGAGATATAACCGTAAATTTCATGTTGCTCTATTTTGAATGTCTTAAACAATTTTACTAGAAAAGTGAAAAGTTACTGGGTCTATTACTAAGTAGGCGGCTTTGTCATTGCCTAAGTAGGCAATGTCAATGACATATTACATATTTAGTCAGGTAGACTGTGTAGGTAAGTTTTACCATTGCCTTTTCTCTATTGTGAAAAGAACTCTTGTACAGTGTAGCTCAAATGTTCATCACAGAAATGTTTACTTCTGAACTATTTACCTTCAATTCATGAAAGAGAAGCAGTGCCATATGAGGAGGAAATTACAGACCTTTTAATATACCAGGTCTTCTTTAACAAGTCACGAATACCAAGACTCACCCAGGGAGGAAGTTAGCTTTTGGATCAAGGGTTCTTCAGAAACTTGAAGGACTAGTCTGGAGTTTATGTTTAGGCTTCTCAAGTATCCCTGCTGCACAGCCAAACACTCTGTTCCTCATGATAATAAGGATAAGCTAAGACTTTTATATTTGTCTTAAAGAGAAGCCTCATTCTTGATGGACCCCCCCAGGAGGATACCAAATGAACGTGGTGGAACATCAGGATGCCAAAGGCAGAACTTATTAACGGGAAAGAAAGATGGCTGCTTTTCCATTCAGTGCATAAGTAGGTCCTTCTTAGGAATGGTGAAATAACTTTGCACAGTCAGTGTACTGCCCTAACTTGGCAGGAATATAAAGTTGAAAAACAGAATACCAGATATCTGTCAGTTGCAGTTCATTATTTTTTAAGCAATGCCAATCAAGGCGAAACTTATACATTTTTATAAGCCAGGAAGCTAAAGATACATATGCTCCCATTCAATCCATGTATACATACATTAACATATACACATAGACATATTTATTGGCAAATAAACATTTGAATATCGTGTTTTGGATATCTCTGTAAGTAAATTTATGAACTTTTGCTACACCCGAAGTTTAGCCCATCACATAATTAGATATTTCTAAGACTGAGATTATAATTTCACCTTAATTATTTTTCCTTAATTTATGAAAGAGAAGTAGTGCCATTTGATGAGGAAATTATATGAATTTTAATATGCCCTAAAACCTAGTGCTTAGACAAATACATGTCATTGAGTTTCTAATTTAGATAAAAATCTTTCAGTCAAGAACTATGAGCCAGAAATTCATAGCTCTTAGATGGGAAGGTAGGGCACCTGGCTTTTAGGGCAAATTTTCTTTTTCTTAACTTTTCAGGGGTCTTAGTCTACACATAAGATGACTTGGGTACAGGGTGGGGGTGCTTTTCATTTCCTTGGGACACTTTGCCAGTGCACTCTAACCTCATTCTCTATGCAAAGCATGTTTTCTATACATATGCTCTACACTGACATTGAACCCTTATTGGGAGCAAGTCATTTGTCAATGACTGTTAATAAGCAGCAATCTAGGACATTGCAAAATGGTTCTAAGCACTCATTTAGTATTTATGTGGGAACTACTAATACCATGGACTGTACCTACCTCATAAAGTGGTTCCGAGGACTAAGCAAATTAACAAATGCAATGTACTTAGAATAGTCTGGCACATGTGAGCATTCCAATTTTATGATGAG
This sequence comes from Scalopus aquaticus, assembly GCA_004024925.1. Taxonomy (NCBI): domain Eukaryota; kingdom Metazoa; phylum Chordata; class Mammalia; order Eulipotyphla; family Talpidae; genus Scalopus; species Scalopus aquaticus. The sequence goes on from PVIJ01014614.1 coordinate 23,213, forward strand.
TTATACCACCACTACTATACTCCAGACTATGGACTAGAATGATAACAAATAGCCATGGTCTTGGCCCTTGTCAAACATAACATGTAGTGTCAAGATGACAAACTCCAATGCTTCCCAGGCCAGTGAGGGCACACAGATGTACGTGCAGCTGGGACAGGTGTGCTTGGAGACCACACACCTGGCTGAGGAGGGCAGGGACACCACCACCTCTGAGAATGGCCTGATGTGGCCAAATCTTGCTTCTTAAGAGAAGTGAGAAATTGGGATCTCTTTGGTGGCATAGGGGTTAAGTTTCAGCACTATCACTGCTGTGCCCTGAGTACGATCTCCGACAACCTGGCACAGCAGACCTCTCCTGCCTCACCCTCTGCAGTCTACTTTAGTAGATCTGCCTGTTCTGCTCCCCATTCTGTCTTTGGTGAATCCTCCCACCTCCACACCTCTGGCCTACACCCAGCTCTTGTATGCATAAATAAATAAAAATAAATCCTTAACAAAAAAAAGTGAGAAATTGCCAAACTCATACTGATACTGAATGTCAGTTTAAAAAGCAACAAATACACTCTAGGTTAAAAGCCACTTCAGAATGAATGGTTCCTGGAGATGCCAAAGAATAACTTTTAGACTAGTTAGTTGTTAAAACCCTAATTCCCCTCTTTTGGGGGCAGCCCAACCAGATGTGGCAAAGTTTGCTTGCAGTTTTCAATTCTCGGCTTCTCCACAAAATGCACAGAATTTTTGTAAATTGGGATAGTGCAAGAAAGAATTGAATGCTTGGGAGTATCTATCTCGTTCTGACCACTCAGGCTGGGGCAGGAAGAGGACTGGGCCAGGCAGGGCTCACATGACAGGGGTCAGACAATCACCTTTAGCCAGAGAACACAGGACACTGAAGAGCACAGATAGGCGAAGAGTTTAACACAATTTATTTTATGCTTAAATAATTGACTAGGTCATCCAGTGTATGGTTTTTCATACATATGTCATTAGAGCTATGTATCAATGAATGCTGATTTTATATGAATAGAATCAACAAATTAAAGAATTTCACCAAAACCCAAATAAAAATGCCCTTAAAAACACAGCAGCCTTATTAACCTAATATGACACTGCTAGAATGGTTACAAATGATTGGCTTACTGAAAGGTGTCTACATCTTATAGCCAGTACACGATACAGTATTAATTTTACAGCGTGCTGCCATTCTACTAGCTAAGGATTTCTGTTCAGTTCATTTTAATTACCCCCATGAGGGCCTCCTATGAGCACCATCCACCTCTAAAGCGGCAAGCATTACCCCCTTTTAAGCACTAACAGATAGCATCCCCCCACCCCCTAAAGCAACTACTGTATTGTTTTTTTTTTTCATTTTTTAGGTCATTTCATTGAAAAATTGGCAATAGCAACAAATATTAGATGAAGGGCTTTGTGTTTACAGATAAAATCTTCTGTGTTGCAGTATACTGTAGTGTTTGCAAAATTGGAAAAGATTTAATCAAAATAAGGTGATACACATGCATCAAAATATTAGTATTCTGAAGAAAAAATTTTTTCACAGAACTACAGAATTCCTCATTTTAGGAATTATTTAAATTTGCAGCAGATTTTAAAGATTTTTTTTAAAATCAAGCTAGCAGTTTTGCATATACAAACATTATAATTGCTAATATACAAGAATCAGTGAAGATCCCCCCACCCCAAACCCCTCCTCTTCTAGGGTGAAGTCACTCGAGACCCCTATTATGTTAAATGCATTTGCAATATTCTGTTTGTGTTCTAAGAGGCAGTGCCTTATCAACATTTATTCTATTTTTCGGTTAGAATTTATACAGTGTTATTATTTACAGCAAAACTATAGATGTTTTAAAAAAGAAACAAATAGTGTTTATACCCTGACAGTTTGGGTCCAAGAAAAATAAGGCGAGAGCTGTTGTGGATTTAGTAATTTTAGTGTTTCTCTGTGATTTGATCATTCCATCTCCTTCTGTCCCATCTGACGGCAGGAATTTCTTCCTTTTGTAAAATGACACCAAATTACTTGAGATAAACTGTTAACAGCATGGCTTCTTGTATATACACTGCATTGCTATTTGCACACGTGCCAATCCTGGGAATGAAAGTGAATTTCCATGCTCTGTAAATTGGCTCATGCTAAATTAAAATGTGGGTGGTTTTCTTTTTCTTTTTTTTTCCTTTTTGCATAAAAAAAAATCATGCCATTAATGTGTGGAAGCAGCAAACACACACACCCTTCTCTGTGACTTTATACTCCCTGCTGACATCTTCCACGAATTTCTCAATACTGGCAGTAAAATCCCGTGATCCTGTGCAAAAACAAACAGCAGGTAGTGAGTTGAGTTCTTATTTTTTTGTCCTTAAAAGAGAATTTGCTTAAATCTTTCATGCAAAAGACAAGTCTGAGAAGGCGGACCTCTATTTCCTTATAGTTGTTTTATCAGGATGTTTTGATTAGGGTTATTTGATGCATAGCCCAGTGTAAGGAGTGATCTTTGAACACAGTGATCTTGCCTAGGTGATGTGTGACTTCTGCCGATTTTACTACATTCTCAGTTACTACATTCTCAGAGGATCTGAAAGATCCTCTCTGGGTCTGTCTGTGATTAATACTCAGGTCACTCTCTGAGGTATTTGGTACATTTACAGCTCTCTGTGCCTCAGTCTTATCTGTAAAATAAGGAGGCTGACAGAGGTGCTGAGACTTCTACCAACAACAAAAAGTCAGGGGTATGAGGTTTTCACGGGCACAAAGGGCCACGCATCTGGAGTCAGAATATAGCATCTCAGTCAGGTCTGTATGTTTTATAATGTCTCTCCTCCCCTTGCAGGTCACCTTCCAAAAAGGGAAAGCAGTGACATCACTATTGAAATTGCTTTTCCGTATGCAAATTAAAATAAGACTATCTCCTGGTATGGCCAAGATTACTTTTCTTTCTGTCCCATGTAAGTCATGAAAGGATAAATTTTATTGGAGCTTTTTAATGGATGTTCTTCCACTAAGAACATCTTGTCTTACTGGATAATACCTGCATAAAGTATCAATGTTTTATAACCAGTCTTAATATGTCAACATAAGTCATTATTCTTTAGCAGGTGTTCCCACTTTCATAAAGTATTGTTCTTGATATGAACTTTGTCCACAAAACAAAGCTCTTATTTATAGTCCCTCCTCCTTTTTTGTATGAAAAGGTGACTTTTCACCTTTCACACATTTCAACTTAAATGAGTGCCTGCCCGAGAACAAGACTTAGTTCCCACAGACAGCCCAAGTGAGGCAAGAACAGCTTTAGGAACTGTTCTTAGCCAAACCTTTTGGCTCACATGTGAGCCACACTGATTGTTTTGCAGGTCTAGGAGAACCTTTAAAATTCTTCTTCCCATGCAGGGTACGAGGACAAGAGTGTTCCCAGTGACCTTGGGGTGGTTTACTTAGGCCAGACAAATTTCTTGACTTTAGATGGATCACCCAGGATACCTCGGTTTATGTAAACATGTCAGTACAGCACTTCCTCTGCCCACTGCATTTCTGGCTTCCTTTTTTTGTATTAGAAGTGCTACTGGCCTCTGTGCCCCAGGTCACTGCTGCTGAAAGCCAAGAACATCAAAGTATCAATTCCTTCTGGAGTGATTTCAACACCTGCCCTCTTCCCACAGCTCTGCAGAAATTTCAGAGAAGTGAAGCGACTCCTTTGGTCAGGCCACATCAGACTAAACAGATCACGATTTTCTCACCTCCATTTTTCCTATCTATTCCTAATCCTACAGGCACCAGGCTTCTTAGATGGCCCTGTGACAGTTTCTACAGTACTCTGCTTTCTTAGGGATAATGATCAGCAATTTTCTCTACTTGAGTACCTCCCCCTTTTTAAACTTAACTGCCATACAACACATCTAATGTAAATGCACAGTTTGGTAACTTTTAGTAAATTCATGTAGATGTGCAATCAACACTACAACATAGTTGAACCTTTTTTTGTTGCTTCATTTCTTCCAAAAACCAATCTACCTGCCCAGGCTCATCTTGCACTAAGAAATAAGGTCTTTCTCTTATCATCTTCACGCAAATGAACATTATCTTTTTAGAAATAATACAAATATTTCTGTAATAAAAAATTCTATTAAAAATGCCCATTTATATTCAGATATGATTTGGGTATGAGTTTAAAAAGGTGGGAGTTCTTATAAATCTCTTGTTCCTAGTCATACAATCAGTGTATATTGGTCTCACCCTCAAGGGTGCAGGAAGTTCATTCATTGGCAAAAGACTTTATATAAGTTTGGTGTTACATAAAAAGCATGAGAGCCTGGGCTGAGTGAATGTATGGTTATTATAAAAGATTGACACTGGACAAACTGTGATGAGGGCGCCATCTGATGGGAAAGTGTGAGGGCAGGAGCTATCAAGATGCCATGCAGAAATAGAATGAGTCATGTTCTGGGTTTAGATAATAGATCTGAGACAGGAGCATTTGCATTCATGAATCAGTCTGCCTTTGGTTTTTGCATGTCTTTCAAATCCAAAGGTAGTAGAAACCAACTCAGAAAACCAGTCATTCCTTTTAGTCATGTCACTATAATTTTTTTATAGTTTGAAATGTTCCTTAAAAAACAGCTATTCAATGGATTCTTATGCTAGTTTATAGTTCATAGATGAATGCTGTACTTTCCACTTTACATTTCTAAGCTAGAACTATACTTTAGTTAAAACCAAGCATTCCCTTTACAGGGATATACTGTGGATATACCAGTGGTTTTTTTGTTTGTTGTTTTTTTAGTGCCTGGCTTTAAAAAATAAAGTCTTTAGTTTGGGTTGAAATGAAGAAAGCTTCAGACAACAATCAACATTTTCAGGAGTGCTACCCACTTTTCTCCACTGAGAAGCTTTGTTTCAGTCTCCAGTGGTTCCTACCCTCAGGTTCACATTTGAGTAATCAAGGGAGATTTAAAAAATCCCATACTAGTTCACTTACATTTTCTTGGCAAGGAAGCCATGGTATCAAAAAATTTCAAAAAAATTTTCTAGATGACTCCATGTCCAGTCAAGTTTAAGAGCCAGTGATGTCCTGGGACAGTGCTTCTCCAGGTTTATCAGCTAGGGACCTTCAAGTGTGAATTCTAACTCAGACTGCAGTAGGACCAGAGATTCTGTAATTGGAATGCAGGAATGGTGGCCCATGCCAGTCATCAACACATTGGTTCCCAACTTCCTTTTCTCTGCTCATGACTTTGTATCCATTGTACTTTCTCTATAATCAACTCTACTCTTCAAGTTAGTTTCAAATGTCATCTGCTTGAAAATTATGGGCTCTGTTCTCCCTAATGTGATTTAGCTTTGCAGGGTAACTCCTCTTTAAAGATTTGGCCTCCGTTACAACTTAAGGAAAAAACGTTTTCTCATATGCTTTCCCTACAGCTCACTAAGAACATATAAGTCATAACTCTAATTGTTCCTTTCTCATTGTAGCCCTGTGTAATTATTAAAACAGATATTCTCATTTCTCTACTAATTAAAATAGCAAAATCCTATAATGAATAACAGGTCGAGATTTTAACCTAGATTCCCTAATTCTGCCTCCAAGAAGTCAGAGCTATGACCTGAAGTGCTTCCCTCCAAATTCAGGACCTTTCCTGTCCCTGCCCACACCAGCATTAATTCTAATTACTTTTTGTAATCCTAATGTAATTTAAAAATAATTGCCAGCTCATGTGGTTTGTTCTTCAATTAATACCAGCAAGTGGGTATAATTTGTATTTGTTCTTTTCTAGGGATATGTGATTAAAAAAAAAAAAAAGGAAAATGCAGACTTACATTTTGGCAGTGAAAGAAAAACACTGACACTGATAAGAATAAAATCGCAGTTATTTGTTATATGGCAGGCATTTCTTCAAAGTGGACTAACACATTTACTCCTAATAAAAATGAGGTACTGTTGTTTCTACCACGCTACAGATGAGGAAATAGTTACAGAGCCATTAAACAAGCTTTCAGGTTCTATATTGAACATGGCAGAGCCAGACCTGCAAGCCAACACCTCACTCAAGGACACTTGCTCTTCACCTTGAAGTCAAGGCTTCTGGTTAATTTTTTTTGGGGGGGGGAAATGAAAGAAATCAAGGAAAACATGACATAAAGCCATATATCCCCCCAAATTAATTCCAGAAAAATATTAGGGTGGGCAGGAAGGATCCTGAATTTGGCGTGAAGCAATTCAGGTCATAGCTCTGACTTCCTTGAAGTAGAATCAGGGAATCTAGGTTAAAATCTAGGCCTGTCATTCATTACAGGATTTTGCTATTTTCATTAATAAAGGAATGAGAATACCTGTTTTAATGATTGCACAGGGCAACAATGAGAAACAAATTAAAGTGTACCAGGAAGTGTAAGCCAAGAACATATGCAGATTTCAGCAACTCTGCTGTTCCGATTTGCCCACTGTAATGTTCTATTCTCCCGGATGCTGATGTTTACTCCACGGGTCCCTCTAATCAAAGTTCTTCAAGGGGGCTGCTCTTGCCTTTCTTGACATTATTAATAGCTGGACTTACTGGCTGGAAAGCCCATAGTAAGCACTCAGTATTTTAAAAAATTTATGTGTATGAACTCATTTAATTCTAACAAGTCAGTCAGAAAGGCACAGAAGTTAAATCATGTGCCAAAACTCAGTCAGCAATATTCCTGACAATTTCATCCACTCAGGCCACTTGCTTCTCATCCTGACCCCAAAGATGACCACACTAAGCTCTAGCCCAGACTTCTCAAGTCATTGACAAATAGGGCAATGCAACTGAGCATCTATAAAGCTTGCTTCAGGCTACTGCAATTCCTAATTTTTCGGGGGGGAGGGTGGAGGGGAGAGGAGTCTTAGGTTCTGTGTTTTTCATAGTGTCAGGGTTACTGATGTTCATGTAATCACTGTCTTTATCCCTCACTCCCTATATATGTGTGTGTGTGTGTGTGTGTGTGTGTATGTGTATGTATATATAAATAATTTATTTGCTGTTTTACCTTGAAAATGTTCTTCAAATCTGTCCTTTCTGACACAGTGCTGGCCCCTGTCTTGCAGCTGAGGTCCTATGTTCAAACTCTTCTGCGCTAAATCCCTCTCTTTCCTCTACGGTTACCTAAATCATACCTGATCATATTAATCTCCTACACAAAACTTTAAGTGGTACCCCACTGTCTCCAGGATAAAGGTCAAAGTCCTGAGCACACCACCTAAGATCACACACACTGCCCTATATCAAACTACTCTTCAAATGACAGTTCAAATACCCACTTCGAAGAATGAAGAGAGTTGACTTTTTGGTCTCAGACAAGGTGCTGGCCCTGCACGCTAACGCCGCTCCCAGCTTTCATATGGGGTGAGATCCTAGACAGTTCTGCAAGGGAGGTTTGAAATACAGCTAATTCCATCATCATGGCTTTTATCTGGGGACCTCTTCTTGCCACAGCCTCATTAATCAGCACTGAAATGGTATTTGTGAAGTAAACATTTGGAGATTATGACTATCTTAAAAATGACTGTGCTTTGAGAACAAAAAACTGAGTATTTACATTGTGTCGTATACGAAGAAATTTACTTCAGGTTGCCTTTTGTACATCTTTTGGATTTGAAATATACTTTTAGGTCTCTAAGAATTACCAAATAGTATTTATTAATATGAGTAAGAGTTAAAGAGAAATTCTGGATAAGTTCAAATGTCATTTCACTCACTAGCTTTAGGACTTTGGTAAGTCACTTAACTTTTCTAACTTCAGTTTCCTCATTTATAGAAGAGGGATAGCATTACTTACCACAGAGCATTATTTTGGGGACTATGTGAAGTAAATTTGGGTAGGATCTCACCTAATACCTGGGTGATGATAATAATTTGTTAGATGATGGCAATTATTACTGTTCATAAATAATTTTTGGAAAGACAAGTATAATCATAAGGCAGGGCACCTGGCAGAGTACCAATAATCTTGAGTGCAAGTTCTAGCTCTAATCATTGACAAGTATCTGTGCAGTAGTGGAAATGTCATCTGATCTATCTGAGCATTAGTGTCCTCATCTATTAAAGGAGGAAAACCAAATTGGCCTGATGGGACTATGACTTGTTCAAAGGATTAAATAGAACAAAAGGGATAAAAAGCACCTACAAATCACCATGTACTATGTATAAATCTTTATAGTTATTTTAAGGCATTGGCTTTTCCCTCCCATTGAAAATAGGATGGTTGTGACTCAGTATTAAAGAAAAGCAGGTGCAGACTTCAGACAGCTCAAAAATTCAACTGGTTCTAAAATGGGAAATAAAAATGTTGATGCCACCATCTGAGACTCAGTGAAGTTTGGCAGCATTCCTCTATCTTAGCTGTTCTGTTATTACCCCCACCCCACCCCCAAAAAAAAAGAGAAGAGTTTAGCAGGGCTCTTAAAATCATCAATATATTTGCAAATTGATTTCTTTCACAGCTTACATTCAATGTCCTGGCATTCCAGGACTCATTTCCTAAGTTCACTTATGGAAGATAAACACCTGGAAAGTAAACTGTGGCAATTTGTTCTGATGGCCACAAAGAACATGTGAAATTCGCTTAATGCTGAATTTGTTTTCACATTTGTATGAATTCTACCCAAGTTTTCCTCTCCTTTAAATGGTGTAGCGAGGAAGCCAAGGTCCTGACAACCACTTCACAGGGTGGATTATTTATAATTACAAAGGCTCTGGTATATTTAGCGATGAAGTCATTCCTATATTAATACCCTCTAATGGACTCTGGCCAGCATAGCACTGGTATATGTATTTTGGTGTCATATATTGCTAAATATAGGTATCTGCTAAGTTGCTAAACTTTTTGGAGCATCCTACAGTTGATTGAACTCCTCTAGTTTCATTTATCACTTAGAATTGCTTAAATAGACTAATTTAAGGCAGCGAACTCATTCTTGGTATTAATCTGCTCTACACACTCAGGTTCAGTTGTCAGACATGCGTAATGGGAGGGTTTATTCTAGATGTTGTTTAGGAATAATATCAGTTTAAGTTTCTCATCTCTCACCCTTGTCATCCAGTAAAAAGCAAGGCACGTCAAGGTCCCCTGCTTCATCCTACCTCTTAACATCCTCCCTGCTCCTGCCATAGTTTCTTAACAGGTTTTATGCTCACCCCTCATTGCCATCTCCAGTTCATTCTGTGGTCTGCAGTTAGTGAGTGACACAGAACATAAATTGAATCATGCCCCTTGCCTAAAAGCATTGCACAGATTCCTGTGACTTTTAGTGTGACGATCGGAATCCTTACAGAGGCTCATGAGGCCTGAATATTTTGATCTCTCCCACTTTCCACACTCAGTGGCAAAAGTCTTCTCCCAGATACAGTGACCTGCTCTCACAGTTCCTCTTTTGATGGTTCTTCCTACTTTGGGCTTTTGCAGGATACTATTGCCTATCTCTACAAGACTACCAAAAATACCATCACAAAATTTCTACCTCTTACCAGCAGTCTTTATTCTTCCTTTGAAACTCAGTTCAAACATCTCTTTCTCAAGAAAACTTCCCCTGTCACCTCAGACCCAGCCTCAAATTTCCAGTTAATGTGGTAAAAAGTGTGGGCTCTGGAGGTAGCCTATTAGGGTTGTGTATTACTTATTACTTCTACCACTTTTTATTTATGTGACCTCAGGCAATTTGAAGCCTGTTTCCTCACCTGTTAAATGGGGATAATAAAGGCCCCTATCAAAGAGGCTTGGCTGTGAGAATTAAGAGCACATCGGAAAACACGGGGAAGAGCATTTATAAATATTTCTACAGTACTCTAATTCTTAGTTTTCTCAATGCCATTAGATTAGTTCTGATTAAATCTCCAAATCCTCTTTGTGCCATAGTAATGTTGTTACCAGTGATTTCTCAGTCCTTTTCCTCAGCACACATATAAAAGTGACACCTGGAATCTCTTTGTTCTGTTATTTTGACTGATGAGGCTAAGAGAATTGTTCAATAGCTCTAAAGAAATCATCCTGCTTCATCTTACAGACTTAGAGAACTTTTCAAAGCTCTATTTGCTTTTTACCCCAGTGGCCTTTCGAAACGTAGCTATGTAAAAAGAAATAGGACAGTAAAATTTAGAAAAAACAATGTCAAAGGTAACTACTCTTATTTATGAAGAAAAATTCAGACAAATTTAAACAAAATTCACTAAACTTTTAACAAAAGGAGTATCAGTAACCAGTTTAATTTGTTTTTTTGTTGTATAAAATCCATTAAGTCACATACAGGAATTTCAGACCTTCAAATTTGGAAACCACAATTTCAATGAAAATTATTTTTCTTAAATGCTCTTCTGCTAAAATGATAAAAGGCCATATCCATACAAATCTCAGAGTAGTAGATTTGTAAGAATTATTTGTGGACAAATAGTCTTGTTGCTAAGTTGTATAATGCTGTTGATACTAAGCCTTTGCCTTAGTGAAGTCTTAAAAAATCACTATTTGCATTTGCTTCTGCAAACATCATTTATATTTTAATTCCTGACTAATTTTGAGGAAAGCTTATGAAATATAAGCTAGAATCAAGTTTTAGTGTACATATGCATACATACACAAACTCCAAGGATTTCCTATTGGATAGTTAAAGCTGGAATTCATTGATAGGGAATGGTCTGAATCACTGTTGAGTGAAATTAGAAGGTGCACACAAGTTCTACTGTTATGAGCACACATACCTTGACGAACAGTTCACTGTTACGAGTGGCTCTTCTTTTCCACGTGTCTGATTTCTTTCTTCATCTTCACCTTATAACCTTCTCCCTGCTTTAAAAAGAATATATACATTAAGATTTTATGGGGAAGGAGTGTTATTTATAAAGCAGTTCCCACTCTGGTCTCTTGAGGCTGGATTAGGATAAGTGAAACATTGTTTAAAGCAGTTTGTCACTTCATGTCCAAAAATACATACAGTCCGTTGGGGTTGACCACACAGCACAGCATTATCAAGGCAAACCATGGCCAGAATGAACACAACATAACTGTACTTCACAGTAACTCAGCAGGTTAGTAATAAACGGAAAGAATGAGCAGCCTGTTCATTTCCTGTAGCAAACTGGAAGAAACCATCACTTCAGTACTCAAGACAAATCAAACCCCAGCTACTAAATACATTAGTAAACTATAACTTATGCCTTTTTTAAGCCAGCAGTTTTAAGTCATTTGTTGTAAAGAGACTGAAATTTCTCAGTGAAGCACGGATCATGAACTAAACACCGTGAAAATGCTGTGATATGAGGGCTTAAAAAATTATTTTAAATTTGTGGAATTACCAACCCTCTCTATTTAATCCAGTCCAACCAGGCATCCATTTCCCATCAAACCAGTGCTCTCTGCACTGAGCACCAGGGGCATCCTTTTCTGAGAGCAAAACTGTACCAAATACTCAGTTTATGACAGAAAATACAGTAGCCTTTTCAATGTTCAGATTTAGTCCTGAGAAATTTTCAGTTCACTTTTTCTTAGGTAAAAACAGGCTATTGAATTTTCTATTTTTAAATTGAAAAGGGTAACAATCTAAGAGGAGGGAAGAAATGAAAAATAACAAGAGATGGTTTCTCTAGGAGTTGGAGATTCCTTTGCTGAGTGACACTACTCAGTGATAAGTTTGGATCTTTAATTGACACACTGTTGATGTACTATTATAAACCCAAAGAGGGGAACCACCTGCAAGTTAAGATGGGGGAATACAGACTTTCCTGAGGATTATGAGTGTGTTGGTGGTGGGTGTGATGTGGTAACGTACACCTGAAGAGATGGGAACCTGTATTTCCGACTCATGTACAGTGTTATAAATTAGCTAACTTAATAAACAAAGTATTTTTAAAAGCCATAAAATATTAGATTTGATGTAAGTTGAACTGAGTATTTTGCCATTCTACTGTTAAAACTGCACATTCATTCTCTCTCTGTACTCCAGGCAGGTGCTTGGCTGCAGGTAAAACACAGGGTAGGGGACAGGCCACCAGAAGGGGTTTGATGGTGTACAGGGTTTTTTATTTTTCTTAAACACTTGAACCAGCAGGTTCTAATGATCACAATGAAATTATCTATGTGAAAACTCTGAAGACAGTAAAATATTAAAGAATATTATCAAGACTTCTTTTCCTTTGGTCCCAATCAAATGCATAAGATGTCAAACACAGCAAGATGCTTTAAATTGCCACACCACAGATGCCAGCCCATTAGCAGCATTTTCTAGAGACTTCACAAAGCTTTTATCCTCTACTTTCTCTTTGGTAGTCCCCCTCCATTACCATGTCATCACGTTTTCTCTCTTGTGGGATAACAATTCGTCTTATTACTTTCCGAGTGATCTGTAGAAAGCAATAGTGAAAAGTAGAGGTTTTTCTGTCTTCAATTTTAAGAGGCGACACTATATCAAACAAAGAACAGAGAATCTAAATTCTAAGAGAAACATGAAATCCCAGTGATGATTACTTTTCTGGTGATGAGGTTGCCTTCTTCATCAGTAAATTGTTCTTCTGTGACAGATTCACCAGGAATGGTTTTTGCTTCCTCTCCCTAAAGGAGGTGGCATAGAGATTAACAACATGCTAGACAGACAGATCTCCACACCACTCCATACACCACACACATGCTCTGTGGAACTGTGGGAAAAGGCGGTATGAATTCTACGTGCTACTCCAGTGCAAGGGAACAAGGCTGACTCCACTGCTGGTTATCTAACAGTCAATGGCATTCAAAGCATTGAACTTCAAAAAAGATTGATATTAGTAAGACTCCAAGGAGGGAGAATTTGAAAATGGTCAATTATAGGGTGGAGTTGCATGCTGCTGTACAGACCAGAAAGTTTCATTTGTTGGGGAAAACAATCTGGCCAATGAGTGGAGCGCTGATTCGATCAACTTTGAGCACAGTGTTTCTTCACTAATCCCATCAAATCTCTCGATTATTTTTGTAGATTGCGCTGTCTAACTTCGGTTTGGTTAGTATCTTACTTGGGACATTTATTATCCTTTGTTTCATTTAAAAATCGCTAGGGATAATACATGTTTTTGAAGTGCTATCAGAAAAGTTCAGGGTTCAAAGAAAATCTTTAAGCCTTTTAAGATCTGAATATATGCTGAGAATACTGATCTTCAAGTGAAGGGGTTCTATGTGATAACTGATTAAAGTCAGTGTTAAAGGTATTTAAGAGCATTATCTTTCAGCTATAGACTGGGACCTGATTGATTTAAAAGGGGAAACTGTCAAAAGCATTCTCTGGTCATTTTTAAAAACAGAATAAATTCTTAACTCACCAAGTTGGGACCTTCTTTTCCTGCTATACAGAGCTTGGTAGATTTAGATGACTCCTTAATTATTTTTCTATTAGCTCTCTGACTACGTAAGAAGAAAAACCACTCAGACTGTAAAAATAGTGTATTTGCAATGCATTATATTCCTAACTGGTGATTAACGTTAGGTTAGTGCCACACATAGATTCGAGGAGCAATGACAAACACCTTAAATGCTGATCTATTCTAGGGATGGATTGATTGTCTAACTTGTGGAAAGGTGACGGGTAATGCTACAGTGCAGTGTACTGTTGCTATTGTGAACCTGTAGGTTTTTAAGTAAAAATGGTTGATCCTAAAAAGACAGTTGCATTTGGGGGAGGCCAGGATCCTAACTGTCATTTCATGGAAAAACATAGTAGCTCTGATAACTTTGTCAGTGCCAGCCAATGGTGAGAAAATGATGATTGCTGCATATCACAACCAATAAAAAAGGCAGTTTGGGTTGGAAATGACTGAGTAAAACTAAAACAGTATCTTGTTTTGCTAACAATATTGTTTTTTCCCTAACGAAGTGACGTGTGACCCATTCTTATGGCATGTGGGTTCATAGTTTAAGACAATGGGTAGGGCATATGACTCATCTTATCTCACTGTGGAAGACATATTTCTTGTTGCCCATGTTCATTCTGAATCTTGCTTATGATTAGTTTCAATAAAACATAGTTAAAAGATGGAAGGAAACTGGAAAAATCTAGATGCCTACAAGCACTGAAGTCAAATACAGCAGAAAATAAAAAAAGTCATAAAAGGTTTCACTATAGTTCAAACATGAATTAATAAGCTATTTTACGCTATTAGTAATGTCCTAATGCTTGAATGTTAGACATTTCAGGAATCTCAGAAAAATCCAATAAAATAGAATTCTGTTGGAATGTTATAAATTATCCAGTTTGTGGAGAAAGATCAATTTTTAAATTGGATAATCTTTGAAAGTGAAATAAATATATTTATATGCATAGTGAATGTATATGAATATACTGATCTGTATTAAAAATCTTGGAAAGAAGGAAGCCCTACTTACAAATAACAGTCCCTATAGGTTGTTGAGATCTACTCTGTATGTAGGCTTTTTCACCATTTCCTACTGAAACTTCGTAATGTTAATATATAATTAAAGATAAATTTCTTAACTATTGAAAATTATGAAATAGTCAATTGCCAATTTAATAATGCCAAAATAACTTCAAAATGATTATGTAGAAACTCACTACATCAGGGAGTAGATTAGCAACACCTCCTGCCTACTTTTTTCTTTCCTATCTCAAAGGAAAATTACAACACATATGGTGTCACATTTATCATCCCTGGTGGCCGTCTTAATGAAGACTAAATGTACTTGTCTTTGGACTCCTGCTGGAAGTATTGCATTTAATAATTTACATTCCTTTCCTTGAATTTTTAAATATAAAGACTAATATGAAATGCCAATTTGCTTTGACGTATACACTTGAACTTTCCAAAACTGGAATACTAAGGATATGTATAACAATAGTCCATTTTAACATTCTGAAAAATATACGTGCTGGGGATGTGTGAGTATATGTAGTATACATTTTATATATCTAAACATATTTAAATATGTATGTAAAAATCTGCAAGTTTGTGAACAGTGGTTAATTCTGGGAAATAGAATGGGTAGATAGAACTTTATATATGTTTTCCCTAAACCAAGTAATTTGAAAGTATATAAACTCTTTACTTGGGAAGTCAGTAGAGAAGTTTAAAAACAGAAATAAAAACACAGTTTAGCTCTACAGTAACTGTTTTTACCTTTCACTGAATTTACCAAGCAAATAAGTAAGTTCACAGGACTGGTTAATATACTTAAATGCTTCCAAGCACTGAAACTACTATATTATCAGATCATATAGAAATAAATGAACATGTGACAAAAATTTAAAATCCAAAATGAGTTCTCTGACTCATTCCACACTGATTTGAAATATTAAAAGTAAAAAATTAATTTAATATGTGGATTCATCTTTTTATAAAATTCAAGTGAAAAATCACATAAAAATATACCTTCATTCTATTTACTATAGTACCTGAATGGCTAAGATGACAGATTTGCTTAGATTTGTGGTAATGGAACCGTGAGCAGACCTTCTGTTTCTGTTGATACTTCCCAGCCACAACTCATTCTGGAGAGATGGAAGAATCCCAAAATATTTTTTCAGTTCTGAGATTGTAAGTGCTTGGGGGGATTACTGTGGCCAACAGTGAATTTGCTGGTTCAGTCCAGGTTTGGACAGACTCCACAAAGTAGGAGAAACTTCCAGGCCCATCATTTCTTTCCAGGATAGACAGCCCAAAGCTTCCCTCAGAAAGGTCTAAATGGCCAAGTGCCTAACTGGATCTAGGAAAACATTCCTTTTATATTTGTTTTGAAAGGGAAATAATATAGTATTGTGGAAAAAGAGGGTAGAATGCACTTCACTCGGAGGCTGGGGATTAAGTTCTCATTCCTGAACAGCTACTGCCCTGCTGTGTAATTTTGGGTAAATCAACTCAAAGCCAATTCTTGGTTTTGTCTTCTAGGACAAGTGATTTTAGTCTTAGTGATCCATGTAAGGTCCTAACATTCTCATTTTATGTTTCTGACAGAGATGGTTTGCAGTGCACATTTACCATTGCAGTCTCAAGTTAGCTTTACATTAGAAAGTAACCAACATATGGGAATAAAGAAAAAAAGCAACAGAAATGTGATCCTTTTTAACTGTCCCCAAAGTCTGAACAGAAACATTTCTCAATATTTTGTTATACTTTCAGCTACTCTTTAGTTTTTGGTTTCTTAGCACATATAAAAGATATTTTTCATAACTTGTTTGAGTGATTCTTTTATGAATCTTCTATTATCATAATGCATTTTGGTCTTTTAAACTTAAGCTCTTTAAAAAAGGCAATGGATTACATATGTTCAAATTTAATTGCTCACTCCAACAAAAGTATTTAAAAGCTAACTTGCTAATGCATGCTTATAATTCTAGGAGACCAAAAGTAATAACCCTCAGTGACATTCTATCTATAGAGAGTAGAGTCAACTTCCTTACTGGGCAGATACCATAAAGGAATGAAACAACTGTGTATACAACATGAGTGGGTCATATGCATAAATAGCAAGTCATACCAGACACAATGTCTGGTGTACTTTTTCTGGATGTTTCACATTAAAATATAACTTACATTTTATTTTCTATAGCTTTAAAGTCTTCAGATTAAGGAAATGGCAAATCCTGAACAAAGAGTATGGCTTTAACACCTCCAGAATGAAGTCCAAATTAAATATTTTCATCCTCTAATCCCAGGAAATGTGTGGGAAGTGACTGAAGGATTTTATAGAGA
>PVIJ01014615.1:6832-39997 GCA_004024925.1 Scalopus aquaticus
AAAAAAAAAAAAAAAAAAAAAAAAAAAAAAAAAAAAAAAAAAAAAAAAAAAAAAAAAAAAAAAAAAAAAAAAAAAAAAAAAAAAAAAAAAAAAAAAAAGTAGCATTAAAGCTAGAATTTAGATAGGAAAACTACGTAAGGCACTGAATCTCCTTTCACCTCATTCTAGCCAGAAGCGGCTGGCCAGCCTCTACATATAGCAAATCCCATTGAATGTTCTCATGCCATTCCTCTCTTGGCACAGGTTTAATCTCAGAGAAATGAAGTCTTTTAAGTAATCAACTTAACAGCTTGGCTTTCCCTTTATAAAGAAGAAGAAATCAAACAAGCACATTTACAACACACCTGGAAGTCCCTAGCAGCATGGACTTCTGCTCTCTAGAAGCTTGGGTATAGTGGAGTGAACTATCCATCAGTTCAATTAATACAGGAGAGCTTTTTGTCAAGAACTGTACCAATTTCACAGAATATTAGGATTTTGTCATTTCTTCAACAGACATTCACTGAATATCTATTTTGTTCTAGGTGCTGGGAATCCAACAGAGAAAAAGACAGTGTGAGCTATACTTTCAGGAAGCTTCCATGCTAGGTAAGAGACACAGATAATAAGCAGAAGTCACATTGTGATTAGTGCTATGATTAACATAAAATAGGGTGGGGTGAGCAGGTGTAAGCATTCTAAGAAGAGAAAACAGCAGCTACAAAGGTCTTCAGGTGGGATAAAATTAGAATTTGAGGAGCTTAAAGACTGCCATGTGATGAAGGGCAAGTGAGAGGGAGAGAGGCAGTGTTGGAGAGGTGGGTGGGACAGGCTCACAGAAGGTTTTTTAGGGCTGGGTGAGGAGTGGGGTTTTATCCTAAGAGTAGTGCAGAACCATTGGAAGAAGAAAGGCAAGAGAGGATAGCAAGGAAGCCAGCTGGGACGCTATTGCAGTAGAGGAGTGGAGGATGGTGGCATCTTGGACCAGAATGATAGTGATGGAGAAAGAAACAGGTAGATGGATTGGGAAAATACTTAAAGATAGGATCAATGGGATTTGGGGACTGGAGAGACAAGGACAAAAAAATTAGGAGGAAAAACACGGAGTGTAGGGCACCAAAAGAAAAAAGAAAGGAATGAAGATGGGATCAGATTAACAACATTTCCAAGGGAAAGGACCACAAATGTGTTGGCTTTGACAATCGAGGGAATCACTGGCAACCTCCTAAAATTGAGAAGTTTAGAGAGAAAAATATCTAATCACTAAAAGTTAAAATCCAAAAGAAACAGTGAACCACATATTAGACACTAAAGGAAATTAAATAAGAAAATTTAAAGATAAACCTAACAAAATTTCCAAGAGTTCAGAAAAAAAAAAAAGAATTATGGAAATCTTAGGGGGAAAATAGGGTCGCATCCCAAAGGGACTCTGTGTATGCATGTCTGTGTGTATGTGTTCAATCCCAATAGAATTACAGAGAGAAAAAAACTCTTAATTAATATATCTAAGAATTGGTTCTAAAAGTAGTAAGAAAATAAGAAAATGAAACTACTAGAAGTGGAAAAATAAAACCATCTATCCTTTCTGTCTATTCATTAATTTTTTGCAAATGACATGATTGCCTACATGTGAAATCCAAAAGAATCAGCTGGAAACAACTAGACTAATCATTGAGAAAGTGAGTTGTTATAAAGTACACACAAAATCAAATGAGTTCCTACAGATTAATAGTCCCATATATAATTGTAATTTAAAATATCAAGTATCTGTGAATAAACTTGCAGAGAAATCCAAGACTTGTACAAAGAAAACAAAAAATTACTAATGTACATAAAAAGAAAACTTGAGTAAGAAAGATGCATACTGTGCTTCTAAACGGAAAGAATCATTTGAAAATATGTCAATAATCCTTTAATTAGATAATATCACATGATTAGATAATTCAACAATTCCAGTCAACATCCTACATGGATGTTTTGGGAACTTCATGGTATGAGTCTAAAACTCAGAATAAATGCAAGAAAATTAGCCAAGTCAGTACTGAAAAAGATAAAAGAGGGGGATAGTCTTGATTTTATAGATATTAACATATAAAACTACAATAATTAGAATGATGTGGTCTTGAATTAGGAATAACTAAAGAAAGGAAACAAAATAGAAAATCTAGAATGAAGCCAATATTCTTAATATGGGTGTATTTACTATGTGGTTAAGGTATCATTAAATATGTGCTATTTAATGTATGATAGTTATTTCAAATCAATGGAGAAAGGATAGATTATTTTATAAATGCTATTGACAACTGACTCACCACATAGAGTAAATAAATTTCAGTCTCTATTTCTTTCATATATCAAAAATCTTTCATATTTAAATGTGAAAATGAAAAAACTTTAAAAGTTCATTTAATAATATTATAGTAAATTTATGTAACGGAATACTCTGTTAGAGTGAAAGCTTTATATTTTAATATGGGAAAATATCCACAATAAGCAAGTTGCAGAATAGCATATGATATCATTTAAAATGTGCAGGAAAGCTTTATATATCTAACTATATATATATTTATAGATATATTTGCATATGCATAGAAAATGTCTGGAAAAGTACTTACCAAACTGTTAACAGTAAATGGCATGAAGGAAAAGATTGATATATTTAACTAGGTTTAATTTTGAAACTCTTACATGACCAAAAAGAAAAGCAAAATAAAATCCAGAGACTATAAGCTGGGAGCAAATATTTACAAGATCTATAACAAAGGGTTAATACCCATAATATGTAAAGTGCTTTTTAAATCAATAAGCTAAAGAGGAATAATCCAGTGGAAAAACAGACAAATGACACAAATTGGTAATGCATAAAATACGAAATACAAATGATCAATAAACACATAACAAACATTCAATTCTACTAGTAACCCAATACATGATAAGTATCAAATCCCACTTTTGCCTATAAAATTGACATAAATATTTTGTGTTTAGCCCCAGAGTTTTTAAGGTATATAGAAACAACGGGTAAGTTATGTAACATATATCTCATTTGAACTGAAGAAGGCCCAAATCTTATACATATCTATACCTCAATGGAAAGACTAGGAAAATGGGAACTGAAATGTTGACTGATTTTCTCTAAGTGATGGGATAATTTTGAACTGTTTCCTTCTTTGTGCTTTTCTGCATTTTCCAAGGTTCCTTCATTAAATGCATTGCTTTTACACTTTGAAAAAAAATTGTACTTAAACAAACCAACCCACAGTGAGACTCCCCAGAACCCTTATTCCCAGGGGAATACCTCTAGATGGCTGCCTTTTCTGCCTTCCCCCATCACTCCCCCTCCATGACCCTGCCTGTAACCTGTAACTCTCCCACACTTTTTTGTTTTTTTAACTTGGTTGATGAGGAGACGTTTCTTTGTGGGTGCGTCCTTGGTGCACTGTGCTTTCTGAGGTGATTACATCCTGAGGTTTACCCTATAGCCCCTCCCACTAAGCAGCCCCATTCCTCTTGCAAAACCCATCAGGAAAGAAGGGGCACCTTCTCTTTCAATGCAGTCTGGGAACTGGTTCCTGCTCCTTTCAAAGACTCTGATTGCCAGCAGAAGCCCCCTCTTAAATATTTGCCAGAGGTGGGGGCAGCGTTCACCAAAGTAAGTGGGAAACAGAGCACAGGGACTTTAGCAAACAACCTTCACGTGGCCCCTAGCTCCGGCATCTTCACGTCTCCAGTGATCGCTCTCACTGGACAGTCATGCCCTGAAACTTGTCATTTCTCGAAACTGCTCCACCTATCACTGATTTTGGTCACAAACTCCTTTCTATCCAGCTTGTTTTTTCAACCATGGCTGACAGGACTAATTTTTGACCTCAAGAGGACCTCTGGAGTCAGGGATGACTGACCTTTCTCTCAGCTCCCTCCTTCTTCATTTGAGTCCCGAATTGCCAGAATCTAAATTCCTTTGTCCCTCTAACATTTAAACATATATCCTTGAACAAAACCCCAAAGTTGGGCAAACCCAACTTTCCTTTACTTGTTTGTGACCTTAGTCTCCAGCACGCCAGGAGAAAGCCATGTCTCGGAGAAGACTACCTTCACCACACAGTCTTGGCCACCAGGTACATTATGGGCCCTTAATGCTGCTCTGCATTTATCTGGTCAACATGATTTCCCACTCTCAGGAATGGCTTCCCAAGATTTCCAACTGCCTTCGATCTCCTTAAACCTCCAATATCCATCTATTCTCTCTTGGCAGATAACTTTCTCAGTGATAACTGATCCCAGAAAATTGAAGCCATCATATGACAAGTTCTTTAAGATCTATCTCAAACCCTGTAAACATCAAGTACTGCAACACTTTAATCTTTAAAAACTGCCTTCCTTGGCCCCACCGCCCCTAGCTATTCCCCTGCCCTCGCTGCCTCTCCACTCCATAAGCAAGCTCTGCCAGCTGTCAGCACAAACTGCCCGATTCCTTCCTTCCCACTTGCTCTTGAATGCCACTGCCACTGCTTTGGCTACAGCCTTGCTAGTGACACCAACTCATGTCACCAAATCCAATGGACATTTTCCAGTCCTCATCTCCCTTGACAAGGTGGGCCACCCTTTACCGAAATACCTTCTTCTGTTGACTTCCGTGATTCTGTATCATCAAGAATCTTCCTCATCCTCTCCTTCCTCCTCGCTGGATCCCAGATTCTCTTCACTCTAACCTCCTTTTCAGGAATATCAACCCGCAGCCATATTTACTACTCTGACCCACAGCTCTCCTCAGTGCTCCAGACCCCTTCTCAACAACCCACTTCATGTCTCTCCTGGACTGTTCCACTGCACCTCACACTAATCTTGCCCAGCAACACTGCTGGATCTTTCAGTGTCTCCTGTTGCCACAAATGTAGGTGCCCTCCATGTGGTACCTCAAACAAGAAACCCAGGAGTCAACTTTGCCCTCCACTTTCTACCTAAACCAAGTCTCGTAAATTCCACTCCCAAACATTTCTGAAACCCACCCTTCCCCCTCACCTCCACGGCTGCCATGTCAGTTCAAGCCATCCTCACTTTTTGTCTTGTCTACTGTCATCACCTCCTCACTGTTTTTTCCATTGTCTCTTTGACCTCCCTCATCAATTTTCCACCCTGATCCAGAACACTTTTTCAGGTAAGATCGTGTTATTCTGCTGCTTAAAATCCTTCACTGGTTTTCCATGGATCCTTAGTGGGCTCTATAAGGCCTTGAATGGTCTGCTCCTGCCTGCCTCCCTTTGCCATCTTGCACGCGGCCCTTGTGCTTTCCTCCATTGTCCTGGGCTGTGCTGCTCTGAGGGTTTGCGCTTTTCCCTATCATCTCAATGCAGCTGTATGTGTTCTGTGTCTGGAATGCGTCCTCACTCCCACCCACCTCCTCTAGCCCAGTGAACTCCTATTCATACTTCAGTTCCAGTTCAGGGTGAGTTCTCTGAGAAGGGTTCCCTGACCCCTGCTTTAGGTTAAAGTCCTTTGTTAAACTTGTTCACATTTCTTTCCCTCAGCTGTTCACCTTAGTCTATCATTAATTTATTCACTGGCCTAAGTTTTGTTTATTGCCTGTGGTTCCCCCCACCCAATGACCATAACCTCCTTGAAAGCAGGGACAGTGGCTGCTTCTGGCCACCATCACAGCCCCCCGCAGAGCACGATGTCTGGCGCAAGATGGCACTCGATAAATATTTTCTAATGAATAAATGAAACAATCATGGCACTCGGTATCGGCTCAATTATTCTTTTGTTCATTCAATCATTTCAACAAACATTGAGCCCTTATCACAAGCTAAGCACTACCAGAGGACTTGAGGATAAGAGATGAGACAAGGTCTCTACTTTTGAGTTGATAGGAGTCTAACAGGCCACTGGATGGTTATGTAAATAGTCCAAGGATATTTTGGGCTCTAACCAGGTATAGGGCTTCAAAAACAAACCCGAGGAGATGATTGATTCTGCCTAGGGTGGCCTAAATCAGCCACACAGAGGATATTGCCTCTATACTGGGTCCTGATGAATGAACGTTTGGTGAAGTTTTCCCAGGAGCGTGGGCCATACCAGGTAAAGGAAAGAGCATCTGCGAAGCTATGGAGACATGATAAAGGGGGCAATGAATTGTTCTGTGTCTGGGAGGCAGAGTCCCCTAGGCTGAGGGGTGGGGACCTGGAGGAGGCCAGCAAAGTTGGTGGGGGAGAGGGGCAAGGTGGTCCATGTGAGGGAAATTTGTAGATGGGGGCTGTAGGGTGTGTGCTCAGAGACAGAGAGAATTCCTCACTCCTGTAGAGTGAGGGGTGGATCTGAGAAGGCACAGTGAAGGCCAGTGGGACTAATAGGCCAATTCCTGTGAGGGGTTCAACCAAGAGTGGAGGTTCCTATAGGCTGGTGCAATCGTCTGTGGTGCAGATTTAGGGGGCAGGGCACCTTCCTGACACAGAGGTGCCCTCTAAAGTCTTTGAGGCCCTCTATCTGCCCTTGCTTGGGAGGACTTTGTATGTGTCTACTCCAGAGAGGAAAGTGGAAAGTGTTTCTCTGAATAGAATATGACAGACAGTACACAGTCATAGAAGTTCTGAGAAGGTGGGGCCTCAATTAATTATGTCTTATTTTCCATGTTTTCTTCAGCTTTGACATCTGGGGCCTTGCTGACTCTGGAGAGACTGCTCCTCTCAGGCCCGGCCAGTTCCTGGAGAGAGCGAAATTTCCTGAGAATGTACTCTTAGCGCACACCTACCAATCCAGAGCCTGCCCCCTATATCAGCTCCTTTACTGAGGAGCAACTATGCCCCCAACCCAGGGCCAGGTACCAGACAATGTGGGGAAGCTTCTATGTCGCAGAATCCACTGGAATTATTCACACTAGCCAATCTAAACTTGTCTACCCAGTTTATCCTTCATCATCCACTCCTTCCCTCAAAAACCACAATAAAGACCCTCGCCCATGTTTTCGCCTCACTCCTTCTGCCTCCTCATCCACCCTGGCGCTTGCTGTGTGGTCCATGGCACGCCTGACTCCTGTTTCTCGGCATCTGTGAGTGTAAACTTGTTCCTTCATGACCATCATTTCCATCTTTTGTTTCTTACCATGACCGATTAAATCAAATCCCAGGTACATTTTAAAACAGGGCACTTGACTCCTTAGGACGCAGCTCTGCATGAAGCCCATTTGGAGACAATGGGATGCCGGGCAGGCTCTAGCTTTCCACCGCTCTCTTTTTCTGATAGGATTTTGGATGTGGCTGGCGCCCACAGTGCTCCCTTTTCCTTGGATGGGAGATGGAGCTGGGCTGGCCAGCCACGATGTTGAAGGCTATTCCTCACCTCGACCTGAAACTTAGATCACCACAGGAGCTTTTCAAAGCTGCCAAGGCTAGGCCCTTGATTTGGGGGGGCTGGAGTCAGGTCCAAGCATTGTGTTGTGTGCCACTGGAATTAGTGGCAAGTACTACAATCCTAACTTCTGGACTTCCCAAAGTCCCTGGGCAAGTCCACCACTGACTAAAATTGGGGTGTCATTCCTCCTGCTTAGGGCACTCTAGGGAAGGCCGCACACTCTATCAAGAGGACAGCCCCTTGGCAACTTCCTCTGACTTCCACTGAGGCCCACCGTGCCTAGGGTTCTGAAGATCGGGGACTTGAGCACCAAATTGAGAAGAAACTGAAGTCACTAACACAAGTCGCCCTCCACTCCCACTATTCATTATGATGTTGGTTGGAATACAAATTTAGCCTATAGTGGGCTGGTTGTGTTTGAACCTCCCCCACAAAGTTCTGTATGGGAAATCTAGTTAAGAGCCTTCTTCCTGGGGGAGGCTGAGTGTAACAGCTGTTCCTCACCAGGACTGATGGTCCCACGAGGAGCTGTCTGGGTGCTGCCCCTTGAGCCTAAAGTCTTTCATCCCCGAGGACCGACTCATGTTTCAGGCTGACATCCAGGACAGCCTTTCTCTCCACAGCTGCTGACAAAGACACTCCCTGGGTTGTGTGGACAGAGGCACCCCAATGTAGGAGCAGGGGCTCATGGCATCTTTGACACATTTGGGAAGAGATGTTGCACCATCCGCTGCGGACCAGCTATCCTCCTTCCTTGCCTGCCTTTGTTATAGAGGCTGAAAGGAACAATGCTGAATCTCTCAGCCTTTCCTGCACCAAGGGCATGTTATGTTCTGGCCAAGAAGATGTATAAGAAAGTCCTAGGAGGGGATTTCTTCCTGAATAAAAGCAGAGGTCTGCAAAGAGAAGACCATGGTTGCTTTTCATTTCTTTGTCCATTCCTCTTCTTCTTGGATATGAGAGCGGATACACTCTCTTGTGGCCAAGAGGGGACAAGCAAGAGTTTGAAAGCCTCTGTGCTAAGTATGGTGAAGCAGAAAGATGGAAAGAACGGGGTTCCTGGGGCTGCAAATCTGCCCAGAATTGCCAGCTCTGAGATGTGTTGCAGGAAACAAACTCCTGAAGTTTTGGAGGAAGGAATTTTTCTTCCTTGCACCCAAACGCATTCCTATCCGACACATCCATTTTCTGTGCTTGTTTTGGCAAGCGTCAGGGCTGATTTCCAGGAAGATGTTCTAAAGTTGTGAAGAGATTACTCTGTGAACAGAGGGAACGCTAGAGGAGCTGGGTTCCAGCCCAGTTCTTCCTCGTCCGGGCTGTGGGTTGGGAGGCGAGCTATTCCCTCTCACCAAGGTGCAGCTTACTGATCTGCAAAGTGGCGGTACTATGTGTCTCACACAACAGAGCTATTCTAAAAATAAAATGAGTTTAAAATGTGAAAGCATTTCTAAGACTGTGAAGCAACATCAACGGTTTGAGTTTTGTTGTCGTGAACAAGTGGCCTCACCTTTGCTCCGTGGCCCCTTGATGCTCAGAAGTCTTGCTCCAAGCAGTTTGTGTCCAGCTGTCTGGAGCCAGAGAGACTGAGCTGAGGACACTGGTGCATGCGAGATGGTGCACCGCGCCCACAGCCCTTCCTCCCCCCGGTTCCCCCACTCCATGTTTCTAGGGGGCTAACTTCACGTGGCAATGGGTTGATCACAGAACATGGGAAAATAGGGGCCTCATCTCCTTTAGAGCAAACCTCCCTAGCAATTGTCCAGTGTCTCCACAGTGCTCCCACTCAGGGGTGATCCTTGCTCTTCGGGGATGCAGCTCATTCAAGTACCACTCTGGTTGTCAGAAAGGGCCATGTCTCAGGGAGCCAGAAACTCTCCTTAAAACTCGTGCTTGTTCCTGCCCTCAGAGAACTGCCGAGCGTGAGACTGTCCTCCTTGTGCCTGGCAACTCTTCTGCTATTTGAAAGCAGCAAACATAAGCCTCACAATTACCTTTTGTTCAGGCTAAAAGTCCCTGTTTCTTCACTACTTCAGCTACCTGGGGCTTCATCCCACATTCTGTCTGTACAAAGGTGTCCTCAGATGGTTCGAAAACTAGCAAGGGAGACAGACAGGTAAACGACGACATCGCAGTGTGACCTGCTGGGACGGAGACATTCACAAAATGCTGTGGGAACGCAGGGGTGGGGCCAGGCACCTCTGTGGGGGTGGGGGGTGGCATTGGGGAGGTGGGTCTTCCTCTAGCAGGCAGCAGGTCACGAGCAAGAAAGGATGGTTTGCAAAGGTCAAGAGTTGGAATTGCAGGTGACCCTTGTAGAAGTCAGTTAAGGCCATGGTTTGGTGTGGCCAGAGGCACATTGCTGGGTACAGGGCTGACAGCAGGGAAAATCTTCTAGATAAAAATAATTATGCTGAGTCTATAGATGAACAAATTGAGACTTGGGGATTAGAGGATTTGTCTAGTTTGATCCGCATTAGTGGTGTGGCTCCTACTCAGTCACAGTGCTGCCTTGGGCTAACTGCCCAAACCTTCTGGGCTCCCTGGCTACTAGCTATGAAAGTGACAGAACAACAATAATCATAGCACATTTTTTCTTAGATTGTTAAACACACTAAATACATTCATAAATGGCTCAGAATACAGGCCAGCACACGTTAAGGGACCCATGAATGCCAGTCACTGTGGACGAGTGACTTCTCTAGGATTTAAAACCACATCCCTTATCTCCCCAATCCACCCTCTCTTCCCCACACAGGACAGGCAGAGAGCAAGAGACACAGGCACACACCTGGGGTGGACTTCTACTCACCACAATATGGTATTTATTTGCGTGTTACAATTTCCTCCACACCTAGGTCTCTGGACACTTGGGTAATGTAAAAGAGACATACTACAAAGATGTACTTGTTGGCAACATGTTCCAGCGTCTCTGAATCAAGAGCCTTCTGCCACTGTGCTGCCCAGTCCTCTGGGGAGGATGATCCCTCCACAGCATCTGCCAGCTCAAGATGGCTGGGGGAAGGAGGCTCCTGCCTGGCTCCCAGGTTCTGGCTGTGAGCCAAGGGGTGTGGGCGGGCCTAGTGCTGAGTTCAGGTCCTACCAGGTTCACTGTACTCTCCCCCCACTGAAAGCCCACACTCTTGCCCTCCCATCTACCGCAACTTTTCTGTCTTAATAAAATGGAGGGACTTATTTCGATTTGAAAGTCAAATATATAGCCAAGCAGGGAGCAGAAATCCCTGCATGTCAAGTGATGAACTGAGATACATCCTACTGCATGGGAGAGAGGCAGAAGAGGAGAGAAAGGGAGGCAGGGGAAGAGCGTTCCTACGCAACATAGGTGTGGATAATTTCCACACTATTTATCGGAGGAATGTCTCTATATCCAAAGCTACACTCATATATAGCCCACTCACCACTCCCTTCTCTGACTTAACTATTTCTATGAATGGCACCACCATTTTGTCAGTCACCAAATGCAAAATGTCAATCATATTTCAACTCGTCCCTCTCTAACCAAGCCTAATTCATTTTGGTTTCCAAGTTTAGGGTCTCTCTAGAATCCACTCTCTCCTTTCTTCATTCTCTCTTGTCACTCTTGGGAGAGGTTTGAACTAGCTCTTGCCTCTACTAACTGGACTTCTTACCTAACTTAACATTACCAACAGATTCTCGAAAAGTGTTACTTTAAGCAAAAGGATATGTAATGAAACCAATTTTACCATAGACCAACTGAAATAAATAAGAACTAAGTTCCTATAGTGTATTTCTGGTAACAACAACAAAAAATCACCAAACTCCTCAATAAAGACCCAACACATGTCTAATATGAAATAATCATTTCCATTCGTTCTTTTATTCATTCACTCATTCATTCATTTTCCAAGATTCCTATCCTGGCTTGCGATCACAGGAGGCTGAAGCCTGAGCAGGCAGGCATCGAGGGCACAGGCTGGACCCAACCCGGGACAGGATGCCCTTCCATCAGCGGTGCACTCACGCCACACCACGCTCACTCCCATGGGACAACGGAGACGCACAATAAACTTACCGCACACATCTTTGAGAAGTGGGAGGGAAACAGAGCACCCAGGGAAAATCCATGGAGATGTGGGGAGAACCTGCACCCTCCACATCAGCAGTGACCCCAGTTGGGACTCATTTCTCCCCCCACTGAGGTTCTGATGGAACAACGTTGAATGAGAGGACATTATTTGAAGACCTGCTGTACCTCCCTTCCTACTCACTTGGTGTTGGCTTCTATTACCTAGTGGTGTCTTGGTAAGCAATTCTCTGAAAAATAAGCAAAAACAAGCCTTGGTTTGCAGGGCTTGCTCATTTTCCTGGGTAAATACTCACAGCACGGCCACCTAAGTGACCGAGATGGCAGTGTGCTACCAATGCGAGGTCACAGAGGGTGGGGTTGGGAAGGGAAACACAGAAGTGATCCTTGGGAACATGCAGTTGCCCCATAATCTTTCTAAGGAACAGCCTGACACCGCTTAGGACTTAAATATGAGGCATTCCACAGCTTGCTCTGGGTCAGCCTGCCCAGCTGCTCCCGCACGGTCTACACGTTTCTGATGTCCAATGTGACTTGTATGCATCTTTCTACCTATCAGAAAATCCATTCCCTTCTTCAGGACACACCTCAAATGTTACCCTCCCGGAAGACCTCTCTGAGCCCCTTGAGCCAGATAAGGTGTCCTCACTATCTGGACCCCAATACCTTTGTAACTTGGCTGGGGCTGGGGTACTTTCAGTCTGCAATGAATCTGTTTACACATGGGCTTCTCCTGGTCCTTCTTATTAGACTATGAGTTTCTTAAAGTAAGGAACTATTATTTCTTTGTTGTTTCTGAAGTGCCTTGCATTTTTTCTTGCACATAGTAAGTGCTTGAGAAACATTTGTTGAAATCAATTTACCTCCTTCCTCAGTCAGAATAAGACATTCATTTTTCATGTTCTAGAAGGTGGAAGAGGTTTCTGGTCCCTGAGGTCCCTGAGGTTTCTGGATAAGCCCATTGTATTGTTGGCCCCAACGCTGTATCACTTGCTAAGGAGTCCGTATCTTTCTGGACCTTGGCCTGGAGGAGCTGAAGCCTCTGGCTCTGGAACCAGACCTCTCACTCACACTGCCTCCCAGGAAGTCATCCAGCTCAGACAGATCTTCCTTTCTACAGCATCGGTATAAAGAACTGGTTGGATTGTTTCCTGGCTATGGCTAGTAATTACAGTGTTTGCCTGAAAGCTAGACCTGGGCCTCAGCTGACCTAGGGAGCCTTGGCAGGTGAACCGGAGCTGGGACGATTCTGCTAGGCCTGGTGCTGAGTGGCGGCGCGGCCTCTGTTGCTCTCGGCCTAAGCCGCCGCAGTCGCCAAAGCCCTTAGTGTGAAGGAATTTGAGTTCTAACTTTAGGTGGCTACGTGGCTGATGGCTGTGTTTGTGAATATCTCATTCCTACTTTGGTTGCCCAGCTGGTGGGAACAGAACGGGTAGTCATGGGACTGTCATCATGCGCTGTCCAGGTTAACATGTAGCATTTCTATTACTATTAACAGACTTTCTGCTCCTCACTCCATCTGTTCTCTGAAATAATTGCAGTTGTACAGACCATGCCTTCGCTACAGGCAAGCTCTGGGGAAGAGGATAGTGCTTTTATGAGAAAAAAAAGTGTTAAAAAATAACAGCAAACATGAGAAGAGAGTGGGAATGGAGCTAACAGCAGGTTTCCAATTTCTTTCGGATTCCGGCCTGCAAAGGTGGTGTTTTCACACTTGTTTGGGGTGACCAAGCTCAGTCAGATTGGGGGTGACTGGGCTGGTGGCTCAGTCTTTTAGAGGTAGTGCTTGGTCATTAAGGGATTCGGCCTCAGCTGAAGCAGGTGGCCGCTTGGTCAGGTTCCCTGGCAAGGAGGTGCTGGGAGGTGGCCTCAGGAAGAGACAGGGCCATTTCTGATGCTGCGTGGGGCCCTGCGGGAGGGAGCGGGGTGGTGGCGGGGCTTGGAGGAAGCGCTGTGGCACCAAGAGAGCCTAGTGGGGAGGTGGCAGTTTTGAGCTAAAAGGCTGGTTCCCTCTGAGCCTCTGTTTCTCCAAATGCAAAATGGGAGAGGGTCATCTCAGCGACCACTTGTCTTAAAGGGCTATTAGGAGGTGAATGGATTACTGTAAATAATAAGAATTCTTCAGACGGAGGCTTAAGAGAATTATAAAGAATGATTAAGAGTTGGTGTGGGGAGTACAATGACCTATTAAAAGCCTCAGTTAGTTTGGAGTGCGCTAACATGTGAGCCCACTGCGTGGTGTTCCCATCCTTCCATGGGGTGCTACACAAGGCACAACTATGTGTCCATTGACGTGGTGGGTCTTGGTTGTGGTGCCTTCCTCCTCACTACCCCACCCGAGGGGCACATCTCATCCTATGAAGCTGTCTAAAGGGGCTGCCTTACCCCATTGCCCAAGCCCCTATTGGAAAGACCAAGGAAGAAGGCACCACTGAGTTTTTTTTAGGAGTGAATTTGATGGGGAAAGAAAGACATAATTAAGGGAATAAAGTTATGTGATCGTCAAATCTTCTTTCAAGGAAGTGTTTTCATTTGAAAGAAATGCACAGAATTGACTAGTCAGCTGCAAAGATGACATCTGTGGCAGGGGGGAGGGAGATTTTCCTTTTTTTTTTTTTTTTGATGGACACTATACTAGTCTTCAAACTAACAAAATGAAAATTCTGAAAAGTTTCAGGTGGAGAATCAGAGACACCATGATTGGATGATGGTCACAGTTTAATATTTTTCAGATATTAAATCTATTTTGCATCTATTCCCACTTCAAATAGTCCTCTAAACTGATTACAGTGTTCTACATCTACCTTAAAACTTGATTCAGTGAATCACAGAAATTTGTGGGCTTTTATCTAAGAAATTTCAAAAGGTACAAGTGCAGATGAAAATGTGGCAATGTTGGTTGGGGGTTCCAAAGAACCTGGTTCTCCTATTGAGCAATTTGGAAGGGGCAAGTTTTGAGTTATTCCCACCTATTGACACAATCTTCAGAGTTACCTTGGGGAAACCCACATCTTTCAGCCAAAGACTTAACTGGAAACACTGTGAATCAGTTCCTGAGAAAACGTCTGTGTTAAAGGCTAATTACATTATCTTAGTTTCTGGTATGTTTGCTTCTACCACCACCACAGGAGTGCCGCAGGCCAGCTGCTGGTGACTGGCTCTTACATCCTGTGTATACATGAGATGTACAATAAACATGGATGCTGATGCATGAATGAAACAAAACTAATAGTACTAATAGCTAATATACAACTAATGGTGCAAAGAAGTACTCTTTCACTACCAACTATGCCTTTCCTTAAAAAGCAAATCCTGGGCATACAACTTGATGTAATCAATAATAAGATTAGCAAACAAACACTAGCTACTATGAATTAAACCCTGTTATATGCCAATCATTTCTTATCCCTTGCCTCATTTTAAGTCCACATCTAACATTCGAGGTCAGCACTATTATTCCCATTTTAAAGATGAGAAAACTGAGGTTTAGGTACATTGAGTAACTTATCCAAGGGGACATTTTTAATATGTGGCAAAGGCAAAACTCAAAGCCAGTTCTGAGGTTGTGGCTCTGAAGTGCTCTATGTTGCTGCCCTTAGCAAGAGGGAGCAGGATCTCTGTGAAGGGCAATTGTGCTTCTTGACCTGCTGGAGTTCTTTGGGGGATAAATTAGTAAGTGGCAATGGAAATTGTTTTCAATCTTTCAAAAGCTTTTGACAAGGTTACTTTCAAATTTTAAGAAGCTTTGGTGCCAAATATTTTGCCACCAGTGGGGGAGAGTTTAGAGAGCAATAAACAGCAATCTCTTTCTCCATTCACTTCTAGGGTAAATTCTTTTAGTCTTCAATTCTAGGCCTTTCTTCATATTTGCTGTAGATTGTGTGGAGGAGGAAGTGTGCAACGACACCCCCAGCTAATCAGAGGATCAGGGAAGCTTTGGGCAGGTGGAGATGCCGCCAGATGACTCTGAGAGGCCGCGAGAGCGGTCACGTGTAGAGGCGCTCTGGTAGG
Source organism: Scalopus aquaticus (assembly GCA_004024925.1). NCBI lineage: Eukaryota > Metazoa > Chordata > Mammalia > Eulipotyphla > Talpidae > Scalopus > Scalopus aquaticus. The sequence goes on from PVIJ01014615.1 coordinate 22,233, forward strand.
CCCAGGCCAGTGCCTCGCGGGTGCATGTGGGAGGAAGACTCAGAAAAGAATATTGCAGCCACTACAGACTGTTTCCTAAAGACACCTGCCCAGGCGGCCACTGTGACCTGGAAGGTCAGCAAAAGCCTGGGCTTAAATGGAAGGAGACTCCCAAGCATGAGTGTGCGCAGAGTCAGCCTACGGCACCCCAGAGGTGCAGTGCTCTGTTTCGAGTGCTGCAGAAAGATGCCACTAAAATTGTCAAATACATAGAAGGGAGAGAAGGAAAGGTCAGCTAAGGACAGGAGAGGGAGGTAAGGATAAAGAGTGATCAGAGCACAGCCAGTTCTAGGAGTGCGCGTGTTCACAGTCTTGGTCATCAAATCCTTAAAGGTGGCGCAATGAGGAACTCTTGACATTTGAAAAGGAAGCAGTTAGTGCAGATTAAAGGAACCGCTAATGTACACAGTGGGTAGTGAACTCATCTACTTCATTACCCAAGGGGTGAGACAGGTTGAAAACACAAATTGCTCTTTAAAAGGTCTGGAGAAACCCGTGGGTGATGGATTCACAATGGCTTCTTGGGTAGATTGTGGTTTTTTTAGGAGAGCCTTATGATCTGGGAGCAGCAAGGAAAGTCAGAGCCATTAGGTCTGGGTGCGGTGGTCAGGGCGGCATTCACAGCTGGGCAGACCTGGGGTGCCGATTCTGATGTTCTTTTTGGACTGAGGGGAGTAATAATATCATGCATATATTCTGAGTGAATATGGTTTGCAAAAAGTAATTCCTGACAATTATGTAAGTCCTGCCTCTCAGGGGTCAACAGGAAGAGCCCCGAAAATCTGAGGGTTGAGCACATGCAGCTTCTGAAAGCTATTATGTTGAAGTGGAAGGAGCACGTGTCTGTCACAGGGCAGGGTCCCAGACTTCTGTGGAGTCACAGGAAGTGTGTGCGGGGTCAGCCTCGTGGCCTGAGAGCACACCCTGCAGTGCTGGATGTGATGCTCTGTTGCTGGTATCTTTTCAACTAGGGGTCCTGTGGTCTCATTTTTCACCGGCCCTGGTTAGGAGCTACTCAGCTGGCATCATAACTGGGGAGGGGGGGATCAGGGAAGGCAAGGAAGAAGGCCAATCGAGGTATCTGGATCCAAATGAAACCAGGAAGTGGAACATGTGTAGAATGTACGGTTTCCTAGGCAACTAGTTGCTCCATCTAAGTGTCACGCACATGCTTAGCTAAAAACATTTCTTAATGGAAGAGAATAAAATAAGAGAAATCAGGCCCCAGGGAACCTGCAGTTACACCTGATTTGCTCAATGACCTGCTGTACAGCCACTCCATGAATAGAACTATCTAGAAAAGAGGAAAAATAGGCTTTAATAGGTTTGGCCTCAAGGGGATGTTTTGGGATTGAATGGTAGCCTTCTCCATTTCCTGGCCCTCAAGCCCAGACAGATGTGTTTTTCAGAAACATTCTTAAGTAATGACTTTAGCTTATGACAAGGGCCACTCTTGAGTTCTCTGGGGAGCTTGAAGAGCCTGGATTATGAATCAAGGGCAAGGATGGTACTGTGAAAGAAAAAATAAGACACTGGGAGAAGGCCTGGGCCAGGCTGTCCCTCTCCCCCAGACCCCCGCCGCTGCCGCCACTTTGAAGTGCCACTTGTAACCATCACCTCCCTCTTAGGGACCTCAGATTCTCCATGTCAGAGGAAGTTATCACAGATCCTTCTTAGAAAGCACAAAGTTTCTGATTCCAAGCAGAGTCCTTACTGCTGTGTTTGGGGATAAAAAATATATACTACTGAAATCTGTAACTCTTATGCTACTATTGTCCCAGAAATAATTACAGAAGAAAAACCAACACGAGACCCCAGACATTTTTCAGCTGAGAGACAGGGAGGTTACATAAGTTATGAAAAGACCAGGCCACAAGGAAATCCCAAATCACAAGGTTTTCCTGGTTAGAAAATTTCAAGTACCCCGATAAAGTTTTCCGTGCTTTCTTCTCCCTTTTCACTTAACAGTATTCCATTTTCTCTTCTCCTTTCTGTTTAGAGAATTAGCTCTGATGGGGATAATTTTGGCTCTGAGAGTTCAGAGAGAAAGAAGTCCTTTCTGGCGGAGGGTTTTTAGAGGTGGGCTTCACTCGCAGGTGGGGCTGCCCCCCGGCCCTCGGCAGGAAGGCGAGTGTCTGAAAGTGGACCCTGACTCCGTGTCCCCGTTCAACCCTTAGCTGACTGGACCCCGAAATGCACAGGACTTGGGGCAGCCAACCCCGAACCAGTCGGTGTGCACCTGGAACAAGGAAAGCTGGGCTGGGCTGGTCCTGTTCTGCCCTCAGTGCTTTGAACCAGGGTCCATTAGTGAGGGAGAAGTTAGGGTCGCGTGCGGTGACTCAAGAGGAGCCCAAATGGCGTGAAATGTCCAGGGGAGGACTGCAGCATGGCGGCGCCTCAGTTGCCAGGACCACTGGCAGCATCCCCGGCTTGGGGGCTCCCGTTCCTTGCCTCTCTGCCCTGAAGCGAGAGCGGCTGCCACTGGTCTTCTGCGGGAAGGGGACAACGACCAGCAAGACATGGAACGTGTGCTTGGGCCCCGCCTGGGCTGAGCATGGTGAGGGGAGGGACGGGCGACATAAAGAAGCCAAACTTGGTGAACTGGACTTCAAGATAGAGGCACATCGCGTCTGTGCCTGGGAGGGATGCTCGTCTCTGTCTCCCATGCCCCAAGTGGTTTTTCTTTCCAGTGTTGCCTGACTACAGGGAAGGCAGGTGGGGCCCCTTGCTCTGAGGCAGGGAGAAAGGAAGTGGGGCAAAGTCAGGAAGTCTGTTCAAGGGTCAGAGCCAGAAGCTGGTCTTTGTCTATCCTGTCAAGCCCGGGCACTCTCTAAGGACTCTCTAAGGACTCTATTTTAAAGCACATCCTTGGGAAAGTGCGCCTGTCCCCGCCCCCCAAGAGGTCTCATGGGATCTGCCAGGCAGACGTAACAGTGCTGCTGGGTGAAGTGAGGAGCCTCCACCCCAAAGGGGAGGAGACCTCAGTTTACTTTTGGTTTCCTTACTAATCCGCTTGGGAAGTTCTGGTCTCCTCATTGAACAAAGGAAGGGTTGGTTGAGGTGACAGGCAGCCCCACCTCCTGTCACCCCTGCTTTGCACAGGTTTTACTTTTAAGTAAGTGCAAGAGGAGAGGCCAGCTGAGGCGCCTATCCAACAGCAAGGAAGGCACCCCAGCCCTGTCTTCTTCCTCGTGGGGATGGCGATCACTTGTGCCATTACTGTCCCTCTGACACGGTGATGCCCTGGAACCCCATCAGGGAACCCTGGGTGAGTGTGAGAAACTGACAGAGGGCCGAGTTCCTTGGGGAGGAACATTCCGGGCCCCCAGAGCAGGCCCGCACCACACAGGACCAGGAGCGATGCCCAGGCCTGAGGAGGCTGCAGAAAACCCTGGGGACATATGTCTGCCACTCTCAGGGGAGTAACTGCTGAGCTCCGTGAGCCAAACACCTTGAAAGAGCTAAAATGACTTTAAATGCCTAAACATTTTAAAACAAACCTCACAACACGAGGCTTTTAACTTTTTTTCATTGCCCTGGTGCTAAAGCTCTTTCTTGCTCTCTCTCTGTTGCTTTCTCTTTTGGGGGGGAATTCAAAAGCCGTTTTATGCCTCATTACCTGCACACTGTGAGTGATGTCTGTCGGTCCATGTGCTGTAAATACCTTAAATCATGCTTCATTAAGAATATCTATGGTGCTATTAAAGAGCTATAATAGACAACGAGTTAACAGATGATTAAAGATGAATTCCATTTGTGTCAGTCACCAGACAGAGAGAGACGAGAGGCTGGAAGTTCTCAACTCATTATCCAAGGGAGTGCAGCACCCCCGGCCCCGGCCCGGGATCTGTGTGGAGTGGGAAGGCTGCCTGCCTGGAGTGGGGTTCAGCCTGTGATGCGGAGTGGGCTGGACCAGGGGAGGGTGAGCGGGGGGGCAGCCAAAGGGGAGTGGAATGGGAACCCTGTGGGGGCTCAGAGAAGGGTGTGTGCACGTGTGCACTCCCTCCCAGACACGGATGTCAGGAGCCGTGCTCACCGTCTGACAGTGCTGTCAGCTCTGCTTGGGTGTTTCCATGCACGTAGTCAAATTCCACTTGGAGCCGTAAGAAACAGATCAATCTTGAATGCCTGGTAGCCAGAGAAAAATAGGCAAAGAGGCAGTGGGGCCCCAGGGTGGAGACACCGGGATTTGGTTGGTAGCACCGACAAACAGGAAGGGAGGAGAAATTTTCTATCATGAGCTGTGTCTTCAGGGGGGAAAAGATGAATATCACCAAGAAAAAAAAGGGGGTTGGCAAAAAGGTGGGACTGCTGGGGGATGGAACAATTCCCTTTCGGAGAATCATTCACTTGAGATAAAGGAGGGACTCTCTGGTCTCTGACCTGCCTTTTGAAGCCCTGGCCACTGTCCCTCTGGAGTCAGAGATAGCACACACCCCCTTTGTCTTCGCATCGTCCAGCATCAGAGACCTAGAACGTACCAGTATCTTTACTCCTGGTCAATGTTGGGCCCACATTGACTTCAGGCAGGAATGAAGGGCAAGGTGTGAAGATTCACCTTGGAAATGAAAGTGAACTTAAGGCAGTTCAAGTAGATGGCTTCAACATTCTCTGGAGCTATTACAGTTTTTGTATCCATCCTGCAGAAAAGTAGTGGATTTATCCCATTTTACAAGCGGAGAAGTTGGGGCAGTGAGTAAAAACTAGATTATGGCTATTTATTTGGTGAGTAGATATTAAGTGGCTTCTACCTGCAAGACATATTTCTGGTCTAGAGGCATTGCCCTTAAGGTGCTCCCAGTGCAGATGGGAAGGTGGGAATCCCACTTTTCATGCAGGGAGCAGAAAAGCTGCCAACTTGCAGTCACTTTGAGGTCAGCGAGATGAGTGGAAGATGAGCAAGTCCATATTGCAGCCTTGTGGAATCTGAGTGTTACTTGTGCTAATAACACACAAGCTCTTCTTGGCGTCTTCTGACCCAGACGGTATTTCCATGCCTGCTGCCAAGTTATTCTGGCTCTGTGGCGACGCTGATGTGCGGCATTCTGCTGCTCACGTCCCCAGTGCTGCAGTCACGCTCTCTGACATCCTGTGTGTCACCTGCCATATTTTCTCGAATGTGCTACTTGGCCTGCGGTGTTACTATAACTCTTCACTCTTCACATCTACTTTTTATGCAATATAAAATATTTTTCAAAGATGTCAAAATCTAACGCTTCTGATTTCTTTCATGTGGAGCCAACTGGACATATTCATATGTCCGAGGCATCAGTCTGTCTCCTGTGGCTGTGGGTGGAGCTGGAAGAGGGGATCTGAGCATGTTCAGAAGAGATGCATGTAGGCATTTGATGGGTGCTGGATGGATTAGGAGGGTGTGGTGGGCCCAGAGAGACATGGTCTGACTTAGCACTTTCTAGCTCACACGTATTGGCTCATCTGATCCCCCAGAAACCCTGTGAGAGAAGAAGGTATCATTGTCAACACCTTTTTAAGACAAAGAGATTTGTGGCTCAGAAAGAATACATGAGGGCCAGGGCACCAGCACATACAGTGGCCAGTATTTCAAATGAGAATAACAAGACAAAAGGGCCTGCCCAGCTGTGGGGAGGGACTGAAGTAGGAACTGGGAAAGGAACATAGCCAGGGCCTCCTCCTTGGAGCGAGCCAGTCTGCAGAGAGAGCCGTGAAGCCAGAGAAAAAGTTGTGTTCACGGAGCCAGAAAGATACAGGAAGGCAAGGCAGAAGTTACGACATGGCCCAGGGCCTGGAGTGGCCTTTTTAACAGGTACCACCTGGAGGGGTTCGCCTAAGAAAGCACATCTTTATAGCAGGGTTTTGTGTGTGTGTGAGTTGTCAGTGCAAAAGCTATGGGCCTAGGTCTGCATGTGGGGACTTTGTTGTGGAGTGAAGGCACTAATACAACTCTCACAAGGTGGCTTGAAGATGACGTGAAACCCTGATGTTTGGAGCAATGTCTAGGTCATAAGCACGAATTCGCTGCATAAGCCCACACTCACTAATGGACACGGCTTCTCAGGGACCTTGGGGAGGGGTGGGGGAAAAGGGCCTCTGCTGGGTTCCCAATCCTCTGCAATGTGATCCAAGTTTAGAAAGGAGTTGGAATAGACCTGGGTTCAGATTCCGCCGGCTTCATGCCATGTCCCACTTCCAGGAAAAGAAACGGGCTTGTTGGAGAAAGAAAACACTCAGAAGGCATGTCGGGCATCCAACAGTTCTCGGGAACAGCGTTTGGGCAAACATCACTGAATCAGCAACACTTGGATCTGGTTTCCATCGACAGCTTCCAAGCTGAACAGCGAGACGCTGGGGACCCGAGAAGGCAACCTCTTGGGGACAACGCCAAGTAGATCCTGCACTGGTGATGGTCTCCACTCCCTGCCTCCCACCCCGCCTGCCTGCAAGGCGCCTCTACTAAGTTCTAACAAGAAGGACTACAAGGTGACCGCTGGGCATCTTGCAGAAGGCAGGCAGAAGCCCCTGGCCCAGGAGTCAGAACATCTGGCTTGAGTTCCGGCTGCCCTGGTCACTGGGTCACCGACTTCCCTGTAGTCATCACCTTGTTTTCCAGTTTTTTCTGAACGCGCTTTTGAGAATGAACACACTTCTGTCAAAGAAGTGCTTTGATCTATCTCAGTGATAGATTCCTTGGGATTTTACAACTAGATGCTGAGACCTGCAGACCATCTGGCATAAACTGATTATTGTGCAGAGGAAACTGAGGCTGGGGAAGGGCAAGTGACTTGTCCAAGGCTAACCAGCTAAACCACTCCAGGCAGGACTCTTCTTTGGCACCACCCACCGTATCGGAGTTAGTGCTAAAGCTGACAGTAAGCGAAATAGTCCTCTTTTTCGCTTGTTGGAATCCCATCAAGCATAGCTGACGGAAAAACAGGACAATACGCAGAAAGCACAGGCAAAAAGACTGGGGGACGGAGGAACAGGCATCGGCCCTGATAATTGAATCTTGGTGCGGAGAGACAGTCAGGCGAGCAGCAATTGAGTTAAGTGGAAAATGCCATTTCCGTATTGTTAGAAGCCTTCTCGGCCCAAGGCCTTGATCATTTACTCCAAGCACCTGGTGGTCTCGCGCATCTGACCCCAGCTCCCAGCTGAGCCACGGGCCAGCTGGGATCAGTTGCGTGGGGCAGGGAAAGAAATTAATTTTCAATCCCCAGGGAGTGCAGTTGGTGGCTCTGCAGCCAAGGATTATACAGACCTGGAAAGAACAGAGCGCAGTCCCCCCCCTCTGGAGTTATTGAACTCCCAAAAGCCACCGTGGGGAAGAGGCGAGGGGTGGGGGGTGGCGGCGCTGAAACAGACTTTATTGGCAATCCCATCACTGAGACTTAATGGACATCTCCTGCTGCAGATTTTGCCTCTTACTGATTTCTCTTCCGAATATTTAATTTCAAACTCCTGCCCTCCGCCTCCAAAGCATTAACCCTTAGAAAGTCGAGTAGCTGTCTCTTTCTTTTTTCTTTTTTCCTCTACCTGTTGTTCTGAGGCAAAAAATTGCTTTTGTGAAATGCCTTAGTCTGATTACACCAACGAATCTTAGGGGCCCTGCCCCTTCCCACCTGCAAAGACCTTCAAAGGAGCTCAAGCCTCCTGGTTCCTTTCGAGCCCTGGTGAAAATGGGCAAGGCTTGCTCTACTTTTTCCTGAGCCCACCTTTTTTAGTAGTTGGTAAATGAACATCAGTTAAAAACACACCACAACAACACCCAACCAGAAAGAGCCTAGAAAAATCTGTTTCCCAACACAAACGTGGTTCCAGCAGAGTCTTTTGTGAGTGTGAAGAAAATATGAATTATGGTTCCTGGCCGTGCAAAGTCCTCACTAAAAAGAAAAAAAAAATAGAAAGAAAGAAAACGCTGCATCTGTTTCCATCTCACTTGCTCACATGTTTAAATACACGCATGAGGCATCTATCTAAATTTACCAGGTCGTAAGCAATTATCAATTAAAAGAAAAGACTGAAAGATGATGGCAACTTTTTTTTAAATAAATGCAAATGTTAGGATGCATGTGTTAATGTGTTCTTTTTTTCTACAGAGCTGCATTCCTTTGCAATCCTGGCGGCTTTGGGAAAAGTGGAGGGAGACCTCAAAAAAAGGAAGAGGGCATCATTAGCACAGTGAGATCCCTATCTCAGCCCGCAGCAATTACCATCCCAAGCAGCCTGCAGGCTGCCTGGCGCTTTCATTACAGGGGGAGTAATGGGTCACTCACCTCTAGCCCCCATCTTTGGCTAAAACAAGCATTTTCTGCACTAAGGACTCCAGCTTCATTTAAATCCGTAATTGCTTTGATTTTAATATGTATGGAACATGGAAACTTCATGACTAAGAATTATATTAGTCAATAAGTTTGCTACTTTTATAAATCATTAGTCAGTCTTCATTTCAGTCCTTTCCCACGCTGGTCTGAATCCATGTGACATATATATATTTTTTCAACCCATGGGGATCAGTGAAATTTCCCTTCAAGACCACCTGTTCCAAGGATAATTAGTTTCTCCAGGTCATCGAGGCGGGATGAAATCGGTGCGAGCCAACTGGGAGTGTTATCCCTGCTTCCGTGCTAAGGGAGGTGGGTGCTGGGCTCTGGAAAGGGTTTACTGACAACTCCTTACATCTATTTAAAGCTTTTAACTTTTCAAACTTCTTCACATCCACTAACTCAAGGCCCCCGAAGCAGGTAGGGGGCCTGTCTCCCCACCAAGAGGGCAGCATCAGTCAGCGTCAGATGGCACCAGAGCAAACCAGGGCTTCCTCCCCTGTGGGCTTTCGGTTCTACGACTGACCTCCCAGTAACGTCTTCCCCCGAGGAAATCCAATAAGGTGAGCCGCGGTTACGTCCCATGGGGACTTGGGGTTCAAATCCCAGGACAGTGTCTCCTGTTGGCTCCTGGAGGCCCAGCAACTTCTGAGTCAGGGATGGTTCCTCTCTGGAACCTGTCAGGGCAAAGGCAAAGAAACACCTCCCAGATCCTACGAGGGAATGGGACCGACAGATGAACAGATTCCATGAGAAGCGTCTGGGTTGGGACAATGAACACCAATTGCTGATTATTTTTGATAAACTAACTACAGGTCCTAGTTAGTAAGAACAACAAATCTCCCCAACCCCAGAACTGAGAGACAATGAGAACATAAAAATTACTCATTGAAAAAAGAAAATGATCTACGCAATGTAATTAATGCAAGCAGTGTCATACACAGAGCTTCCTATGAAGAACCCAACGCACAATTCCAGGTTCTAGAGAACTACACAGGGTCCCACCCTTTAGGAATTCACTGAGTTACAAAGTGGCTTAGAGATGCACAGCAGCCTCTAGGTAAGGAAACTGCTTCTGCGGTATCCACCTTCACCGATGCGTCTATCACAAGGCTCCAATTTCCACTGGGGACCCATCCGGACTGGACCTTTCCATGTATCTCCCCACATCTCCTGGGGCGACTGCCTTCATTGAAGGTCACCAAACACACACGTTTACTCCCTAGCTGCCGCTGGGATTCTCCCAGGACCCAGCACCCACTCCACCTACACAATCAGCAGGCACACCAACCTTGCAGAGGGCGCTGTGATAACAGTGAGTGGTGTTGCTGTAGGGTCCGGCCCCAGGAACATCCCTGGTGGGAATGAAAGTTACTGTGCCTTGATGGCCCCCAGGGACACCAGAACCTCCAGAACTGCCTGGAGAAGACAGAGGCATGATCAGGCACCAGGCGATCAGGGAGCACAAGAGTTAATGTCTTTTCACTTGGGGAATTTGAATTCTTGATCAAGTGATTTGTCGGGATTGTTGTGTATTTACTGTAATTACAGAACATCAAACGTGCATTGACGTAATTACCATAAATATGTGTAAAGACATTATAACGTGTAATTATGTCATATAATTCTTTAATAAAGCATGCAGAAGCAAAATTACTCTGCACATGCTCAATATGTACCTTTTTCTTACTATTTCTACTAAAGGCTTTATTTGCTCTACTCCTCCTCCCCCCGCTCAAAATTGTAGACAGCTTTTCCCATTTAGGATAACGAGCAGATGAATGAGGTTAGAGGGCTGTGTGTGTGTGCGCGCGTGCGCGCGCGTGTGTGGGGTGTGTGTGTGGGGGTCTTGTGCAGGTGAGTGTGTACATATGTGCTTACACACACACACACACACACACACACACACATCTAAAAAAGAAAGGCATGCTCAAAGGCTGGCAGGGATGCCAGGTATGAGCTGCACACCAGCCCTGCAGGTGGTGTTCCCACTATTAATCGGGGTGTCACCGTGATCATTGCTGAGGGGTCAACCTCTCTCCTTGGTGCCCTTCTCACCTATAATTGCCCGGGGTGACCTCTGGCCCCTGCTCAGGACACAGGCAGGTTTGGTGGCACTGAGAGAGGGATGCTTGGGGAGATGCTGACACTTTTCTGAACTCTTCTAAACATTTGAACAAGAAGTCAAACGCCCACGTGAAATAACTGGGGATGTTCAAGCAGAGTGTGGACTTGTCAGATTGTCACCGGGAGTTGTCCAGTCCTCTCTCCCATCCTCAGTCTATTCCTCGTGGGGTCACATTCCCTGTTGTCTCCTTCTACCCCTCAGGTCTTTTGGAGGCACGTTTCCCTGAAGTCCAGGGTTCTGGAGGTAAAACAGCTGAAGTAGTACATTCCTAGAATTCAGTTAAATGGAACAGTTCTCTAACAAGCAGAGAAGTCCTTCCCAATAATGATAAAAATAGAAATCATAAACAAAAAAGAGTGATTAGCCAATGCAAAAATGTACAATCCTTCTACATCAGGGTAAGACAAAAACCCACCATAAATATAGCAAAAAAAGCAAATCAAAGACCAAAGAAATATTTGCAAATTACATGACAAAGGGGATAATATCCATAATGTATGTAAAAGCTCTGACCCACCAATAAGGAAGAAATCTGAATAGAAAAAATGGGCAATAATGGACAAAAAGATCACAAAATAAGCACAAAAGACCAAGAAGTCTATGAAAAAAATCCAACTTAATGCATAATCAGAGGGAGATATTATTTTTCACCTACCAAACCAGTGAAGGGTTGAAGGAACGGGAGTAGAAATTAATTTAACTTTTCGAAGCCAATTGGGCAATAAATATGAAAAACCTTGAAATGGTGCCTAGCCTTTGACCTGTTAATTCCTCTTCTAAGATTTCATCCTAAGGAATTAAAAATTTACTCAGAAATTTATCTACATTTTTCTGACACCAAATTATTTGTAATGGAAAGAGGAAAATATCCCCAGAAACAACCCAAGGCCCAGCAAAGGTGAACTCGTTAAATGAAGGCTAGTAGAATCATCACGCCATGGCGCGCTAATCAGTCATTAAAAATGATAGGTAGTGTCTGATGGCATACAGAGATGCACTATTATGTGAAAAAATTAAACTATAAACTAGTACACAAAGAGACAATTTGTAGGTATAAAAGTTTGGAGGAATTTATACCAACATGTTTTTACTACTAGTCATCTTTTAGTGTGAGAGAGTAAGAACATTTCATTTTCTCCTCTTCTCCCTCCCCTCTTCCTTTTCTTTCTCTTATAAAAATTTGGGTAAACATTTGGGCTGCTTTTAAAGTATACACACACACACACACACACACACACACACACACACTTTGGTTTCAAGCAGTCAGAAATAATTCCCAATTTATAGACAAAGCCTCCATACCATATGGGGGCTCCCAAAGCCTACATACACCCCTGTGTCTACCTCCTGTTCCCTCGTTCCAAAACTCTCACGGCCAGGATCGAGTTCTTGAAGGACCACCAGGAGTGGAAGGGTAAAAGCTCAGTGTACTTTGGTTTCCACGCAATGAGTCATAACAAGTAGATAACAGAACCAGAATGGGATGCTATGATGGTGGGCCAGGAGCTGACCTGGAGGGAGGGTCCCTATATCCAGGACTGAGGTGATGCCACAGAAGTACCCTAAATTGGGGGAGCTGAAGGGGTTGATTGTAGTGGTATGCAGAGTCCAGTACCAAAGAGAAAGGTGGAAGTAGGTCACTAAACTGAAAAGTCAGTGACCAATAACATCATATAGTGAAGCATTCCTAACAAGCTCTCTCAATCTGTCTCGTGTTGTACACGTTTGAGGCAGCGTATTGAGTCAGCGAACAGCAAGCCACAGAAATGAACAGGAAGCGATGGTCAGGGTGGAGGAGCAAAGCTGTCTGGGAGAAAAACCCTGATAGGTGCTGTTCCAGCCTGTCTTTCAGGACAATGGTACATGATGAGCAGCCATGTTGGATGGACTGAGGGTGGGGTTGGGGGAGGAACTGTCTTAACCCAACTGTGTGTGGTGTTATAGTGTGGGGCCCACCTGGTAGAATTTGAGGGTTGAGGCATCTGATTCTTGTTAGCTAAAGAGGGTCCTCTCCAGGTTCCAGTGAGACATAGCTGATCAAAGGAAGTGATGTGGGTGTCAAAATGGTGAAAGGAATAATTCAGACTCAGATTCCTGCATTTCTTCTTTGTGATTTCCTTTCTTAGAGGCTGGTACAAAATCACAAGGGCATCAAGGAGTTTAACGGTTTTTAGCACCATGTCACAAGAATGGAATGAGCCTGGTTTTAATGAATGTTCCCTCAGGCTAAGACTTATTATCAATCTCAGATCAAGAATTTCCTCCTTGTTTTCATACTGGTAAATTCGGAGATCAGGGGCATGCAAACTATACCCTCACTGGCAAATGTTGTAGTGCCAGCATCCTTGGAGATGCATAGTATACTGTATTCAGCCTGTTACTCGGATTTCAAATTATATCATATGGCCACTCCATTCATCTTATAGATGTCCTCAGAAACAAGAAAGAGATTACACTATTTTAGAGATGAAAGAACTGAGGATACAAGAAGCCAATTATGGCTTTATAGTTCAGCTGAAGCTTACACTCCAGGAAGATCAGTCCAACCCAAGAGCAACAGAGGAGACACCTAAAGATAGCCAGGTGCAATGAGCTGTCTCCAGCCCAGGTGAGATGAGCCATAGGGTCTAATTAGAAGAGGTTGGGTTGGCATAGAACTAAATAGGTAATAGCTTGGCACACTGTCCCACAGAGCACTATGATGACTCTATAGTAGCCAAGGTTGAGGAGGCTATTAGGGGACCCACCTCGGCAATATATAATATCAAAGGCCAAATTTTAAGCTCCATACTCCTTGGCATGACATTTAAGTTCTATCTGCCACTGTGTCCCTTTCTCCCTGTACTTTAAGTTCTGATCTATCAGTCAACGTCTTTTCCTTGAAAACATCCTAAACCCCCTGGTTCTTTACTTTCCTTATCACCATTTTTCTTACAGGTTCCGTCCCCATCCTTTTTTAAAAAAAAAAAAAAATTGTGCTAGAATACTCCCAAAATTTGCCATCTTAACTATTTTAAATATACAGTTTAGTAGTGTTAAGTGCCTTCACAAAGATGTGCAACTGATTTGAACTTCTTTCATCTTCAAAATCTGAAATTGCCCCCTTTAAGCAATAATTTCCCACTCTCCCCAGCCCCCGGCAATCACCATTTTACTTTCTGTCTCTAAAACAGACTGCTCTGGGTGCCTCATATAATCGAGCCTACTGACATCAGCGTGTGTGCAGGAAGAGGAGGTGAGTGGATCTGCCCCACAGTGGCCAGGAACAGTGGGAGGGAAGTCGTAGGGAGGGCTTTCCACATGTGGGGCTTTGCATGGACTGAATCCTCACAGCAAAATCAAGAGATGAGTTTTAACATAATAAGTTATTATAATCTATTATTATTCCCATTTTACAAGGATGAATTGAGACACAGAAAAACTAAATGCCTTACCCCAGGTCTATAAAGGAAGGGATAACATTTGCCAGAATGCAAACCCAGGTAATTTTTTCCCCATGCGGTTCTGGTTTTCCTGTTTGCTTAAGATCTGACGTGATTACATTAGTAGATCCTATTGAAAAATCTCTTTAAAACATTAAAGAAGGGGCGTTCTGATGTCCAAAGGATGTCAACTTGATTAAAAAGAGATATCAAGCACTAAGAACTTCTCTTGACAGAAAGGTGTGGGGTGGAGGTGGTAGGTAGGAAAAAGGATAAGAAACGGAGAGAAAATAGTTTCAGTTGCCAGTTATAATAACCTAGACCCAATCTTTCACTTTAGTAATAAGATCTTAGGACCAATTTCTTTGGGTTTGACCAGCAAACAAACAGGTTGGTTTGGGGGAAGGGAGGGACGTAAGTTTCTCCCTGTCTCCCTGTCAGTTCTGAATTCTGAATGAATCCTGGCTTGGGCAGTGGGAGGCAACTGGCGCGATCATAGAGATGGCTCTTGCTCAGAGAGCGAGGAGACTGGTTTGATGGGAATGGATGGTCTAAGTGGGAGGCACACTTGGCCTGTAGCTGTTTCCTGTAATCTTTGGACAGAGTTTTTGGAGGATGGATATAGCAGCGGCGTGTCAGACTGTGAGGAGAATGGCTGGACTGCTGTGGTGGCCACTTTGGGTCAGGTGGCTAGGCTGCAGGAGTCAGTTATTCAGTCAAACAGTGGTGTTGCTGTGGAGGTGTTTTGCGGTGGTGATTAATGTAATAATCAGTTGACTTGAAGTAAAGGACATTATTGGAGATAATCTGAGTGGCTCTGATTCAATCAGCCAAATTTCCCCTGAAGGAAAACTTCCGCCTGTGAATGGCAGCTTAGCCCTGCTAAGGAGTTTCCAGCCTGCCTGTCCAGGCAGTAGACTTTTCCCCCTGGCTCTCATGATCACGTAGGTCAAGTCCTTGCAGCAATCCCCCCACTGGGTCTCCTACTGGGTCTGTTTCTCTGGCTGAACACTGGCTGATACAGGGTCAAACCTCTAGTATAGTTTTGAACTGGGGAGAGGAGGACTGATCAGACAGAGATGGGAGTGAGGACAGGAGGACAGCAAAGACCACAAAGATCAAAGAACCCGGATGGCCTGAAGGCATGGGGGGAGAGGAGAGCTGGGGGAAGATGAGCAGTGAGGACCAGGAGACAGGGAAGCAGGAGATCTGGGTTCCTGCTCCCTCACCTCCCAATAACTGTACAAGGAATTAGGAACCAATCTCTCTGGTCTCCAAAAAATGTGAATTAGTACTTCTTGAATTATTACCTTTCAGATGTTTTCCAACTATAATATTCTATGATTCTGTATCCTAGTCAATTCTCTACAAGAGTATCCCATCTTCAATCAATTGTGCCACTTTTTTTCTAGATGAAGTATATTTTCTTGCCCCCAAAGAGAGATTCAGCCATTACATGGTTCTCTTCCTAAGAATCCAGGGCTTAAAAGCAGGGAGTTAGGGAAGACTTCACGGGATCCCAAAACAGCAATGTGGGTTGAGCAGTAGGCAGGGGAGCTGGAAGTACAGCCAATACCAGATACAGGCTAGAGGACTCTGACAATATTAGGAATAATTAATAGTTAGTGAGGGCCTACTAAGCACCAGGCACTAAATGCTTAAACAACATTAACTCTCAAATTTCTCAATAACTGTATTACATATACCATCTACAGATAAGGAAACTGAGGTTTCAAAAAGCTGAATGAGCTGCTTCACTTCTCGAAGGTCACACAGCTAGTAGAGGTGGAGGGAATGGAATGTGACCCCTTGAGCCAGAACGCCCACCTTTCTTTGCCACAGCAGACCTGCAGGGATTTGCTACCAGCAAGATGGCCAGAAGTCATCTGTAGTAAAAGGCATTGGGGGAGCTTCCTGGCACAAAACTGACATTGTGGAGAATCACAGGAGCAGAGGGCTAGCTCTTTGAATTCTACCACTTGAAACCCAAAATCGCCAAGTGGGATGAGTCCCTTTGTGCCACCCTCCTTTTGCTGCATCCTCAGGACCATCACACAAGCCCATTTTCTGCAGAGTCTGCTCAATCAGAACATAGTTCAGGTGTTCCCAGAACAGCTCTGATTTTTTTGGTTGGAAACCAGGGCCCTGAAATGAGTAAGGAGGTTTCCTGTGGTTCTGAAGTTGCCCTGACTGCAGATGGCAGTGCTTTCTGATTCCTGGTAAAGGCCACAGGGGGACTGCTAAAGCAGGGGCTTTAACTTTGAGAAGGATGATGGTGGATGCATCCTACATCCGTGCGGCTCCCAAGAGTATTTCCCGCCCGTATCCGGCTCCAGAGAGTATTTCCCACGTATATCTGATCAAAGCACCATGCATTCAATCAGCATTCAGAAGGACTGTCTGCATCTGCTAGTTGCCATGGCAGAGACAGAGGCCAGGTGCTGCCCTCCAGGAGTTCCAGCTGCAAAGGGAAGAGTGTCACCTGGATGATGATACCTGGTGGTAGGGAGATGTTTACCTGGTCAATGGGCCAGAGCAAAATCCAAAGTTTGTGTTACCATGAATCTCCACCTAGGTGACTGTCAAATGTTTTTCACTGCACTCTGTCCATGGCCTTTATCATTTCTAATGGTCTCCCAGCTTCCATCAAACTCACCCTCCTGCCAGGCATGAGAGTGACGTAGTAAAAACCCTGATGTGTCTAGGTCCTCTCCTGTTGCCACAAGGTCCTCTCTTGCCTTGCCCCCTCCTCGGTGAACAGCATTTTCTCCGCTAGCAACTCCAAATTGCTTTTTTCTTGGTTCTGTTTTTTCCAAGGAGTACCTCCCACTCCCACTAAGCTTTTGCTTGTAGCCCCAGTCTCAATTATAGTTTCAGCTTAAGTGTCATCTCCTCCAGGAAGTCTTACCTGATTACAAAATAGGAAACTAACAGCATCAACCCTTTCTTTCCCTTTCTGCCAGGCTGGGTGAGACATCCCTGCTCACAAATATTCTCTGCAGCAACAGCTCTGTGGGGTCCCCCATTTGTATTGTAATGCTCTGTTTCTATCCTCACTTCCCTTAACCTCCTTGCACTGAGAATATGGACTGTCTGGTCTCTGAATTTAATCTGGGACCTGGCACTGACTGAAGGAAGAGGACTCAAGGTGCTGGAGAAAGCAGAACTACCAACAAGCCATTGGAAAATCGGTTCCTCCCGCAGTTCCTTCTCCATACCTAATTCTAAGCCTCAGTTTCCCTGTTTGAAAAACATGGGGGGTGGGGTGGGGGAGAGACAGAGCAATAAGAATCTAAGTTACTCTGGAGGCAGCAGCTTCCATTCATTAGCATTTGTAAAGGGCTCCGAGGCTGCAGATGGAAGCTTCTTCTGCCGGCAGCTTGTTAGGACTAAAAATAGAGTGGTGTAGCACCTTCCCAGGCAGAGCTCAGGAAAGGGTGGAAGGGGTGAGAAAATAGGTAGCCAGAGGTGGGAGAAGATGACCAAGTCCTAGAGGAAGTACTGCTACAGTAAACGACCCGCCACCCAAGCTGCACCGTGCGCAGGCTCAACCTGACCGCCGGCGTCGCCATCTGTGTGGGAAGGTCAGGGGCAGGTGGCCCGTTGTGCCCGGAAGCAAGGGACAGACGGCGACCTTTTCATGATCTGAGGACGGGACCGCTGTCCCCAGATGCGCAGTCTTCACAGCACCTGGGGGTGAGGGGGTGGCAGGGCAGGGAGCGCAGCAGGGTTCGAACCCCGGGCCGGCGGGCAGGTAGCACAGCGACAGAGGAAGGCGGGCAGGGCCCCGCGGTGTCTGAGGCTGCCGTGCTGAGGGTGGGAAGCTAGGCGGAGGCCCGACTGGGGGCTGGGGGCGGGACGAGGAAGAGCCGCAGG
>PVIJ01014616.1:0-13520 GCA_004024925.1 Scalopus aquaticus
CGAGTTCGATCCCCGGCCAGGGAGCTTCCCACAGGGCACAGCAGACCCCTCCTGTCTCCCCGCTGCTCCCCTCAGCAGCGAGTTTCAGTGGATCTGCCTGTTCTGCACCCCCACTCTGTCTCAGGGGAGTCCTCTCACCCCCGCACCTCTGGCCTGCACCCCAGCTCTTGTGTGCATCAATAAATACATGTTAAAAAAAAAGAGAGGAGGCAGAAGCAAAAGATGGCCAAGTGAGTCCTTTCTAATCAGTTGATTTTGCCAACCAATATTTCGCTCTCTGATTACACTGAGTCAGCCGAGACGACGCTCTCAGCTGAGTGTGGAATCACAGAGAATTTCCACAGGATGCCTCTTAAACACGCAAAAACATGCAGTTTCCAAAAAACCTCATTATGTCGCACACATTTTATTTTCAGTGCTAAATTCTATATTCTGCTGCTTTGAAAGGCTTTCAGTGCCCGGAGTTAAACGGGAAAAAGTCCTCAAATTGCAGTCACATCTAAAGAGAAACTAAATTATACTTTTTCATGCCAAACGCCTTATAATTGACAACACTTTTTACTTACTGTTTAAAATATTTTCGCCACAAAGAGCAAGGTTCCTTTCCCTTGTCACTGTTTCTACACATTTTTTTAAGTCCGAGGGTAATGCCAAATATTTGAAGAATGCTAAAGTGTTTTATAAGTGGCAGCTATTATTCAGCCAAATTATTTTATTGCTCTCCTCAGCTGGCCCCAGACTGCCAAGCTGGTAAACTCTGGGGAAAGTCTTTTTTTTCTCTGCCCTCTCCTTTGATATAAAACATCCGGAGATATTTTAAATATTTTAAATAATCCTCCTGCCTGGCCCTCCGGGGTTGGGATTCTTAATTAGCTGTTCTGGGGTTGGGTTTAAGCACACTTATTTCTGAACAAAGTGATTCTGATGACCCACTCATACAGGCTCTACTCATCTAGAGAGAATGCAAATAAAAACAGTGACCTTGTCTGTCCTGGAATAAAATCCTTCCTGTCCATTTTCTTCTGTCGTTGCCGCCTTAAAAATCAGGCAACTCTTTCCTTTTTTTGTTTCTGTTGAGGAGCAGAAATTCTCAAACTTCAGCAGGAATAAAACTTACGCAGAAAAGCTTTTGCCCCAGACTGCAGATTCAGGCGCCTGGGAGGGCGGCTACTTTGTGCAGGGTGCAGGGGTGAGGTCTTCGGGGTGGAGAGCTGTGTTTTGAGAAAGGACATCAGATTTTATGGGAATTAGAGGGAGCAGGACCTCCCTGGGGGTGCAGGGGTTAAGTCTCAGCCTATGAAGCTCTCCCAGCCACTGCAGCACGAGTTTGATCCCCGGCCAGGGAGCTTCCCACAGGGTGCAGCAGACCTCTCCTGTCTCCCCGCTGCTCCCCTCAGCAGCAGATTTCAGGGGATCCACCTGTTCTGCTCCCCACTCTGTCTCTGGGGAGTCCTCTCACCCCCACACCTCTGGCCTGCACCCCAGCTCATCTACGCAAAAGTAAATAAATAAATCTTTTTTAAAAAAGACGTGGTCTGTATACACAATGGAATAGTATGCAGCTATGAAAAAGAGGAACTGAGGGGCCTCCATGGCTTCTGCTCCCCGCTCTGTTTCTGGGGAGTCCTCTCACCCCCACACCTCTGGTCTACACCCCAGCTCTCGTGTGCATCAATAAAATCTTCAAAAAAAAGAGACTTTTGCAAGTTGTTCAGGGCTGCAGTATTTGTCCGAGGTCCACGCACACTAAATTTCCAGCGACGGGTCGACCGATGGGAGGAAGCCTCCCGCTCACGGAGCGCTGACACTTTCTGAGGCCTCGTGATGCCTCCGACGTCACCTCATCCGCTGAGAGCCAGCGTCGGATTCGACGGAAAGCTCCAGGGAAGAAGAGGATGCAATAGCCCGACGGACAACAGCCCGGAACGGAGCCAGCCCGCATCGCGGAGAGAAGTGGACAGAGGCGATTTAGTAGAAATGGAGCTGAGAGCGCAGGAAGGAGGGGCTCTCCGCGGGAGGGCTGGGGGCTGCAGGTTACCAGGACGGGATGGGGCCCAAATCGGTGCCGGGTTTTCCTTGTATTTCAGGGCGGGAGGAAAGTGCCCGCTGAGCCCTCCGTGTCCACGTAAGCGGCGTCTCGCGGTGACGAGGAAGGACCAAGTGACAGCTGTCCCCAGGTCCGGCGCGGGCTGAGAAGCACTCGCCGGGGAGGGCGGAGGGACCCTTTTCCGTTTCGGGTCCGAAGCAGCGTCTGCAGTCGGCCGGGGCCCCTGCAGGGGTCCGACGAAGCAGGTGTCTCGTCCGGTCCACTCCCGATAAACGTCCACTCCCTGTTCTGCTGGACCGCACCGCGCCGCAGCTCTGACTCGCGTCCACGGCCCGGGCTTCTCCGTGGCCGGACGAGCGAGCGGAAATAACGACGTCTCCGTGGGCATCTCTGAGGCGTCTATGGCCGTGGCTCCAGGCAGCGTCCCCCTGTTCTCAGGGACGGTGTCAGACACCGTCCCAGACACGCCTGGGGTGCACTTTGCAGAAGTTCCTGCCTCCGTGGGTCCCGGCAATGTGCACCCGCAGCCTGCTCGAGCTCCCAGGGACGGGGGCTGGAGGTAGCAGGGCGAGCGCGCTTGGGAGGTTGCAGAAGGAGAAACAGAGGCGTGGACGTGTGTTCCACAAACGCGGCAGTACTGCAGTTAGCGCACGGAACGGAGGAAGACAAGGGCTCCCGCTGGGTCCGTCTCAGCTCAAGCTCAGCTTCCTCTCCTGCTCCCAAAGCTCCCGTCTTCCAACACCCACGAAGCAACACGGCTCAGAGCCCCTCGGGACACACCAAAGCCCCGTATCCCTGACGCCCCAACCCATGCAATACTCCCCAGCTTTCCTCACTCTTCGCCACTGTCCTGATAATCGTGTGGCTGACGTCGCCCGACACTGCGTGTCCTCAAAGCTCACCGAGGTGGTGCCATCCTTCCCTCTTGGATGGCTTCTCCGCATGGTGATTTTCCATCACAAGGACGCAAGAGGAAAGGACTCTCCCCCCAGGTGGGCAAGGCAGGTGGCGCGATAGCAGAGTGTCGCCCGATCACGCTCCCCATTCTCCCGACACCCAGAAGGCATGAGGACCGGAGCTGGCGCATTCAATAAGGACACCGCGATATCCCCACAGGGCGCTCACTGCTCCCTTAGCACGCCGTGAGCGAAGAAAGGCCTTTGCCGGGGTTAGAGCAGAGCCTCTCCCTGACGTTCAAGGTCTTCTCCGCCTTTACAGGGCCAGATCCAAAGTCAATCCCGTCGCTCAGAAGCACATTTTTATCACAGTTTCTGTCGAAGTCTGATGCGTAGTAGAACTGCAGCCGGAGAGAGTTCTTGGGGGCTACGGAGATGAGTGAAACTCGGCCTGGGATTTGTCTTCCATGGACTGTCTCAGAAGAAGGTGATTTTGCTCCCTGGCGTCAAGTGGTTTCAGGGCTATTGTGCTGTTAATAAATGAGGGGGAGTCCTATCGTGGAGGAGATTTGGTGCAGCAAAGGGTCCCTATTAATGTTCACCATACTATGGAGATACTGCTTGGGTCTCTTTTCTAGGCAAAACCTGAGAACTCTGCCCAAGGAGGCAGCGAGCCCCAGGAACTCAGCAGCAAAGATAAAGCGTCACGCTAACACCTTGAAAAATGATCGCCCAGGAGAGGGTTTAAGGAGACCTTCACGTTCAAAACCATATTTCATAAGAAATTGCAATTAAGGCTCCAAATGAGCTAAACAGCAGATTAATAAAGCGAAAGGCAAATACCAGGAAATCGGCGGAGGTCAGACCGAGTTTCATAAATTACCTGAGTTTGCAGAGCTGTCTCTTTTTTTTGCATACAAGAGCTGGGGTGCAGGCCAGAGGTGCAGGGGTGAAAGGACTCCCCAGAGACAGAGTGGGGAGCAGAACAGGTGGATCCACTGAAACCCACTGCTGAGGGGAGCAGCGGGGAGACAGGAGGGGTCTGCTGTGCCCTGTGGGCAGCTCCCTGGCCGGGGATCGAACTTGTGCTGCAGTGGCTGTGGACAGCTTCATAGGTTGGGACTGCACCCCTGTGCCCCCAGGGAGGCCCCAGATGAAGCTTTCCATATGTAAAATAGCAGAGTAATGACAACACCTTGATCACAAAGGATTTTTTGACGATGAGGGCGAGAGCAGGAGAAAGCCATAAAGCCCTTGGAAATAGCATCTATGAAGGGGAAATAAAAAATCACACGAGCAGTAATGGAAAAGGATGAACGCACCCTAGGAGCACTGGCCGAGCCTCCTTGCTTCCCACTTGCAAGACACAGTGAGGGATGGGGAGCAGAAGGGCGAGGGCAGAGGCTGCAGAAAGAAGACGGATAAGGTGGCGCTGGTGACAATTTGACAGGTGCAAGTGGCATTTCACACACACACATACACACAAACATATATGTGTGCTGTATTATATACATAGAACGTATCATATATATCACCCGCAAACACACAAGTGTGTTTCGAACTGTCTGGTAGGAAAGGAAAATGCATTTATGCAAAGAAAGCAGCTTTCTGGAAGAAGATACACATATTCTTTCCTTACGGACATGTTATCTTTGCAGTGCAGACATTTGCAGGAAAACTCGAGCCCACACACGGTAAGAGCGAGAGGCGGGAAGCAGAGGAAATCAGTACGGAGCCGGGAGACTTGTTCAGCAGACGGGAAGACTCTGAAGTCCACCCTCCGAGGAGACATTGGCCATACTGGACACATACTGGACAAACATATTGGCCAAAAACATTCGCGAGTAGCTGGGGATGAAGTAAACGGAAGGAGGAGGCAGCCACAGAAATGCAGGAAAACGAGTTTAGAACTCACTAAAGAAGAAAGGAGAGAGAGAGAGAGAGTGCCGTTTTCGAAATTGCTGTTTTCGCTGGGAATATGTTTTGAAAATTTCACCCTGTAAAAATAGATCTCGTGTGACTCCAACAACGAAAAATCCAGGAGTTCGAAGGCAAAACAAAAAGGGTGCCCGTCATTTGCATTTAATCATAACAGAAAGATAAAAAGGAATCTATTATCATGATTACATCCTTGACCTTTCGCTGTACAATGGAAATTACACTAGCCGAAGATTATAAATAACACGCACCTCCGAAGGGGAGTGAAGAAGCATCTCCCTCAGGAAACACCAAGGACAGATGTGTTTACTGGGGTGTGATGTCGCCACTTGAAAGCACAATCCCAATTTGCATGAAATCGCAGGAAACTCAGTTACGTCCGGATGAGTTGGTCTCTTAACTGCTCAGTTAGTCTCGGACCTCTTGGCTTCTCTCCACCATCCCATTTGCTGGTCTCCAATTCTCCCCAGTCCCTCAAGCCCTGACCCTCTCCATAGCGTCTCCAGGTTCCGAGCACATGCAGCCCGAACGTCCACACCCCACTTTCGGCGTTTGTTACTAGTCACTTCCACTCGCAAACTCTGCTGTGATTGGGTAACATTCTGGAGCAAACCAGCTGGACAGGAGAGCACTTCTGTGACTGAAGGTGGCTGGGGAGATTTCTCTTTGGATCTCCTGGATTCCAGTCAGCTCGCCTGGTTAGGTGAGACCCACCGCCTTGCATAGCGTCATCCGCCTCTCCTGATTAGGTGAGACCCACCGCCTTGCAGAGTGTGATCTGCCTCACCTGATCAGGTGAGACCCACCGCCTTGTGGAGCGTCATCTGCCTCTCCTGATTAGATGAGGCCACTGATTTATGGAGCATGACTGGCCTCGCCTGATTAGGTGAGACCTACCATCTTGTAAAGTGTGGTCTGCCTCACCTGATTAGGTGAGACCCACCGCCTTGCAGAACGTGATATGCCTCGCCTGATTAGGTGAGACCCACCGCCTTGCAGAACGTGATATGCCTCGCCTGATTAGGTGAGACCCACCGCCTTGCAGAGTGTGATCTGCCTCGCCTGATTAGGTGAGACCCACCACCTTGTGGACCAGCATCTGCTTCACGTGAGGTCAGCCGTTGACCTCACCTACAAGACACGTATCTCCAACCCTCAGCTCCGCGTCTGATTAAACAGCTAGAGCCGCGGCTAACCACGCATCACCGCAATCGGCAACGTGAAATTTCCACGGTCTGAAGTCAGCCGCCCGAGGCTGGGCTGACAGCACACGTTCCTGGTGAGTGTTCTACGGGGAAATGCCCACTGCTTCTCCCTTGGGGCTAGCACGTGTTCCTGGGCGAATGCAAAGACCACCCCACACCCTGTACTTGCATAAATTCCCCGCGCCCCAGACTCTGGTTTAACGGATGCCGCTCTGACATTCAGCCCCAAATTGGGTGAAAACCGGTGTCTCTATTTTCTGTCACTATGTTAACAGGACAACAGAAGGTGACCTTGGCACATTTGCGGAGGTCACGAAAGCTTCCTGCTCCACACTCACACTCAGGGCGGGGATGCCTCGAGACTTCTTTGGGGTTCCCTTGTCACGACAGGTGCCTTTGGAAGCCCCGCACTGGGGGAGCTCCATCAAAAAGTCAGACATCATCTGGGGCCTTCCTGGGGGTGCAGGAATTGAGTCTCCGCCTGTGAAGCTGTCGCAGCCACTGCAGCACGAGTTCGATCCCCGGCCGGGGAGCTTCCCACAGGGCGCAACAGACCCCTCCTGTCTCCCCGCTGCTCCCCTCAGCAGTGGGTTTCAGTGGATCTACCTGTTCTGCTCCCCACTCTGTCTCTGGGGAGACCTCTCACCCCCACACCTCTGGCCTGCACCCCAGCTCTTCTACACAAAGTAAATGTTTTTTTTTAAAAAAAGACGTGGTCTATGTACACAATGGAATAGTATGCAGCTATGAAAAAGACGAACGCAGGGGCTCCATGGCTTCTGCTCCCCGCTCTGCCTCTGGGGAGCCCTCTCACCCCCGCACCTCTGGCCTGCACCCCAGTTCTTCTACACAAAGTAAATAAATGTTTTTTAAAAAAGACGTGGTGTATGTACACAATGGAACAGTATGCAGCTATGAAAAAGACGAACTCAGGGGCCTCCCTGGCCTCTGCTCCCCACTCTGTCTCTGGGGAGTCCTCTCACCCCCATACCTCTGGCCTGCACCCCAGTTCTTCTACACAAAGTAAATAAATTTTTTTTAAAAAAGACGTGGTCTACGTACACAATGGAATAGTATGCAGCTATGAAAAAGACGAACCCAGGGGCCTCCATGGCTTCTGCTCCCCGCTCTGTCTCTGGGGAGCCCTCTCACCCCCGCACCTCTGGCCTGCACCCCAGTTCTTATATGCATCAATAAATAAATCTTCAAGAAAAAGTCGGACATCAGAGTGCTCATTTGAACAGCGACTTCTAGAATTAGGAGTGCTCAGCTTTCCACAGCATGTTCGCTGGGAGGAAGCTGGAATAGGATTCTTCTCCTTTCCTCCTTGTGAGTCATTTTTCTGGGGTGAACTGAGGGGCGCTGAGCTGTGTGAACGTGTGTGGCGGATGGGGGTGGCGCGTGAGGCATGTCCCGGTGTCCATCTGTCCTTGTCCCTCCTCTGGCACGATCTGAGTTTAACACTTTGTGTGCCGGTGCCCTTTCAATTTCCCAGCCCTTGGGGCCATTTTCTGTGCCACCGCATGAATGGTAGAAGCATTCAATAAAACACACCCAGCTCCTGAACTCCTGGATATTAAAAAAACTGTAATATCTCTCCTAAAACACCCTACACTTTCACCAAAACAATGTGTAAAGCTTCTAGACTGAGCATGATCCAAGAGATAGCTCCTAATAGTTCCAAATCAATCCACTGTGGCGTGAAAAACCGGAGACTAGATGAACATGTATGAATACGTGAGCGGCCACCTGATCCTGGTGACAAAATACGCACTGCTACGTGAGCGGCCCACAGAGTGTTAAGTAACAGTCACACGCTCGCGCTGCCGACGACGCAGCTGAGGCCTCCGGGACGGGGCCGAACATGCCAGCTGCTCCAGGCTGTGATTTATGCCCCACACGAAGCCCCGAGAAGGGGAACGTCTTGGGGTCCTGCCAGATTCTGGGCGCTGTGGACAGCTGGGGTGAAACCTCAGATTCTAAGCTCCATTTTCCCCTCAATTATCTGGGAAATGTGGAGAGAAAATCAATTTTCAGGAGATTGTGAGTCACTGGGGAATAGAAGGGGCCACAGAATAAGCAGCGCCCGGATGGATCTCCTGCTGAAGGCTCCTAATTTGGGGAGAGCCACTGACACAGTCCATGCATAAAAGACAGATGGTTTTGCAAAGGAATTTGGAGAACCCGCCAGAAAACCCCACACAGAGTTGCAGAAGCGAGCACCAGCATCAGCTATAGGCCACGACAAGCTGCCGCACGACGGAGCGCGTCCTAGCTGGGCAGGTCTCACTCTGCGTGTGGCGTCCGACCACAGAGCAGAAAACCACTTTGGACAGAACACGACCGTTGGTTTTGCAGCCTCGGACGGGCATTTGTGTGGTTATTGTCCGTGAAGATGTGAGAAGTGGGGGAGAGAATAAATGAGAGAGAGCGTGAGAGCGGGAGAGAGAATAAGTCAGGCAGAGAGAAAGCACGGGGAGAAGGAAGAGAGAGAAAGAGAATTAGAGAAAGCTGGAGACAGGGACAAATGAAATCAGTAACGCATTTATAAGGGACACTTCAAAACTGCTGTCTTACACTTTCACAAACTTTCTTTTAGAATTTTCGGGTTTTTTTAAAGATTTTTTTATTGATGCACACAAGCTGGGGTACAGGCCAGAGGTGTGGGGGGTGAGGGGACTCCCCAGAGACAGAGTGGGGAGCAGAACAGGTGGATCCACTGAAACCCACTGCTGAGGGGAGCAGCGGGGAGACAGGAGGGGTCTGCTGCGCCCTGTGGGAAGCTCCCTGGCCGGGGATCGAACTATTGCTGCAGTGGCTCTGGACAGCTTCATAGTGCTGAGCTTAACCCGTTGCGCCACCAGGGAGGCCCCTAAAATTCTGATTTTTAACTGACAGCTACTGATAACACACACACACACGCACGCAGTTAGTGGGAATGTAGGTGGTTGCAGCTCCTATGGACATCAGTGTGGAAGTTTGTCAAAGGATTAAAAATGGATCTGCCACGCGTCCCAGCCATCATACTCGTAGGTATTTACCCAAAGAACACAAAAGCACTCACTTGGGGGGACCTGCACCCCTGTGTTCATTGCAGCTCTGTCTACAACAGCCAAGCTGTGGAAACCATCTGAATGTCCAAAAACAGATGTCTAGATCAAGAAGATGTGCTCCGTAGGCACAGCGGAATACTACGCAGCTGTAAAAAAGATGACCTCAGGCCATCTCCAGCAACATGGATGGCAGTGGAGGGGATGACACTCAGAGAAATATGTCAGAGAGATAAAAACCAGGGGGTGGCACTTATATGTGGAGAGAGAGAAACCAAGTAAAGGTTCAACCAAAGACAAATTTTAAACCCTCGAAAGCTGACAGAGAAACAAAGCATAGAGCGGGGCGGGTTGGGAGAAGCACAGTGGACTGTGGTGGACTAGGGATGGACTAAGCAGAAATCCTCTACTTGCAAAACGCTAACAAGGATGGAAACCAATGGCTCTTCCAAAAGCAAATCCAATACACTCTTTTGATCACATGTATCTCAATCGCCAATAAAGTATTATTCTGTGGTTCCTGAGCTTTGGGACGGCACCACTGTCCCTGAAATAGCCTAGGGCTCACTGTCTCGGCAGGAGAATTCCACAGGCAAACAACAGGGAACTCCAGACTCCGCGTTTGTAAGATTTTCACCCAAATTCAGTGCACCTTTGGGTGGACTCTGCATTTGTAAGATTTTCACCCAAATTCTGTCCGCGAACGCTGACACGCAGCCCCAGGGATGTTGAGATGCTGCCTCTGCAGTGAGACACGCCGTACCGAGCGGCACTCGCACTGGGAAGAAAGCCTGTTGTCATGTGAAATATCCATGTCAACATTCCTAACGCCTTATGTTCTCCATGTCTACACCGCAGTCCTAACGCCTTATGTTCTCCATGTCTACACTGCAGTCCTAACGCCTTATGTTCTCCATGTCTACACCGCAGCACGCACCGGTCAGCTCTGCCCCATGCCTGGATTCTGGGGGAGGGCCCTCTGGGTTCAACCCCATCAAGCTGTAATTTATGTCCACCCCACAAAGCCCCAAGAGGGGGAACAGGTGGTGGCGTTGAGAGGATTCCAGGCACCGTGGAAGTTGCTGGGAAAACTCAGATTCTGAACTCCATGGAGTGGAGCACGCAGAGCTGCTGACTGGTGAGGGGAAAAGCATCGCTGGCAGGAGATGCAGAGTCCAGGATGTCCTCAATTTTTTCTGAGGACTGGGCCCCCGCTAGAGATGTCCCAGCAGAGACGGAGTCACAAACAGCTCACCACAGAGACAACCCAGCACGACCCCAAAGCGCTGAAGACCAAGGTTAGTCCTGTGATAGGACGATAAAATCTCGGCTTTCAGTGAGTCGCTTACAAATGGCTTTTTTCTGCTTGATTCTTATCCTCGGGTAAGGAAAGTCATTTTGATACATTTATCATAACACCCGGCCTCTACCTCCACGAGGAAAGGCTTATGTTGAACCCGTCTTAGAAAGCACATCTCAGGGACTTGTGAAATGCAGCTAAATGACGCCTGTGAGAGATTCCATGAACTCAGGGCCAAAGCGAGTGGAGGGCAGGGGAAAGTGAGGGAAAGGTCGAAGCCTTCCACACAAAGCAGGTGCATGCTTTTGAGAGGGTTAATAGTAATTTGGGGAATTCTACACACTTCTGGGAAAATAGAAAATGAGTTTAGATATTTTCTTCGCTAAAATCAGTGATATCAACTCTTTGTCCCCATCCCTCCATTTTCCTCCCACCCATCATCCCATCACAAATTCATCCAGCTATCTCTCTTCTAATCCATCCATCCACGCATACACCCACCCATCCGCCCACCTACCTACCCATCCAATCCCATCCCACCCCATCCATCCATCCACAAATCCACCATTCCTTCATCCTCGTCTTCATGCATCTATCTCTTCATCCATCAACCCACCCACCCACCCATCCAAAATCCACTCATCTGTCTCTCCATCTCTCCATGCACTCACCCAAAGCCATCCACCCAACCGTTTACACATTCACGCATCTCTCTCCACCCAAACATCATCTCCCCAAGCATGTACCATTCCTTCATCCCCTTTATCACTAAATGAAGGCAGTGGGACTCTACAGCGACTCACATTACGTCCTCCAAATTCCTGCTTAAGTGTCTTTAAGTAGAAAGAAAGCACGTTTTTGCTAGTTGGGAGTCTAAGGAGGTACGTTAAGGCCATGAACTATATAGTATTTTGCAGCTCACATCAAATTCTCAGCCTGTGATTAGCGTAACCTTGAACATGACTTTGTAAAATAATTAGGCCTCCTAAATTTGTAGTTGAACACGAGAACTTGCACCATTTTAGCTCACGTTCAACACGGCTATTTTTTCCCTTCCCCTAAATTATGTCTCCACAAAATATTCCTCCTCTTCCCGCTCAGTCATAGTTTATAAAGATTTGCCTGCAGCAAATGCATGGAGCATTCTCCTACACGAAAGCCAGGCAGGGTAAACCAGGAGATGCAGTACGTTCTATTTTATATAACCCAGCTTAGTTTCATTAGGATTAAGCCTTGGGGCAGCCTCAAGCCATCCTTAGGCTAATGTGGCAACACTCGCTACGTCTATCTGTTTGTTACATTCCCGAGGTTCATTTCAGTTGCAGACATCACCTACAGGAAGGAGGTGAGGGTTAGCTCTCCTTCCCCACCTCCTGTCTCCCATCCTCGATCCCGTAAGTCTTGAACCCCAATCTGTGGGGTTCACGCACACGCTTCCACCTTTACTAGATTCCCACAACACACAATCCAGTGCATGCGAATTGTCCTGTACAATTTCAAGGTCTGTGGCTCCTCCAGCCCCCCAATTTCTGACGATTGCAAAAGGGGTGTTCTTTCCCAGGCATTGACAAGGACAACTTTTCCCTGGCGAGTGGCTTTGCGTAGGCAATGGGTCTCCAAGCCACAGGCATGGGAAAGAGTCAAAAGTAGACAACTCTGGATGCGAAGACTAAAGGGGAGCAGAGCAGGATGCCTCATATGTGCCACATGGTGAGTGGATTATTTTGAGCTGAAGTCTATCAAGACACAAAAGAATTAAGAAACAATTTTAGCTCTCCTTCGACTACGTAAAATAATTGAGAAAGCCTATACTGGAAAAATAGCAACAACCAGAGATAAGCTGTCATTGAAGAGGTAAATCTGCCCTGCAGGACAACACCTAATTGCCAAACATCTCTTCTTGTTGTCTGTGAAATGGCCACCTCCCCTTTGAAGCTCAGCCCCCCCCATATTCCTTAGCTCAGGATGCCTGGATTGCTTTTGAGTCTCTTGTCTTTGAGATCCCAAATGCAGTTGATTAAATTTGTTTTTCTCCTGCTAATCTGTCTGCTGTCAACGCAATTATTAGACCAG
The DNA here is from genome assembly GCA_004024925.1 of Scalopus aquaticus. Lineage (NCBI taxonomy): Eukaryota > Metazoa > Chordata > Mammalia > Eulipotyphla > Talpidae > Scalopus > Scalopus aquaticus. The sequence continues at coordinate 12,510 of PVIJ01014616.1, forward strand.
CCAAGAACCCGAAAATGGAATAAGGGGACCCTTTTCTGTCCACTTGAGAATCTTGATCTTATATATGTAGATGTGGTTTTTTGAAGAGGGGACTAAGAAAACGGCCCATTGTCCATTAAGACCTAAAAACTGAATATTACGGGGGCGGGGGGTGAGGCTGAGGCTGAAGACCCTCAAGGAAGTTTTTGACAATTTCTCACTGGTAGTGTCCTCTGCCCGTTTTAGTTATGAGTTCCATTTCTAGTCAGTCCCTCCCAACCACATGCGACAACAACCAGCTGACATTTTATCATTAACAGAAAGAGCCACTTATAGAACCCGAGGTAATTGGCACCGTCTGGCCAATTTATTCCAGCGACATTATGATGTGTCATCGAGACGATGAGAAGATTGAGTTGCTTCTGATCATTTACAGGATTTCCACAAAGTACAAAAGTAGAGAAGGAGGGAGTTTCATGGCGATGTACTCAGTAAGTCCTTAAATGGGTGCAGTGAGATAAACTGGTTGACTCTCATGTCATTGTTGAAAGATGATTTCCTTCTGCAAATTGTTCACACTAAGATGGAGATTTTAGTAAGTAAAGCAAGTTGCAGAATAGTATAATGACATGAGCCCAATGTTGGGAAAAGACACTAAAACAAATGTGTGTGATTTATAAAGGCTTGTGGCATGTGGTAGATTGTAGGTTAGGTCTTCTTCAAGAAAGACGAGGGAAAATACTGAGAGAACATTTGACAGAGGAAATTCAGTGTCTACAGCATTCCTTTCTGCACTGCTGGAACACACGAAGAGCTAAAGATATTTAAAATGGTTTAAAAGATATGATCAAATAATACCATGATGGAAGTTAAAAATAATAGCTGTGGAAATGACAGTGGATATACCATTTTGATAGGGAACGAAAACGAACTTGTATTCTGAAGAACAGGCCCCAAGATGCTCAGAACAGATCCCCTAAATGATCAGAAAAGGTTCCCAAAGATGCTTAGAACAGGCCCTCAAGATGTTCA
>PVIJ01014616.1:13620-40006 GCA_004024925.1 Scalopus aquaticus
ATGTTCAAGACAGGGCTCCCCAAAGATGCTAAGGACAGGCCCCCAAGATGCTCAGGACAGGCCCCCAAGATGTTCAAAACAGGCCCCCCAAGATGCCCAGGACAGGCCAGCGGCACGTGGATTATTTTCAGCTGCGGACAACCGAGGCTGAGAAGACGCAGAAGAAACTGCCATCACCCCCTTAAGCCCCACAGGAGTGCAAGTGGGGGCCTTACCGAGAACGAACATTTCCACCAGAAGTGACCTTCCTTCGGGGGACCTCTCTCCATGCAGGGAAACACCTAACCCCGGAGCACCTGACCTGGGTGCCAGAGTCTTGGGGAGCCTGTTCTCAGCATCTTGGGGGTTCTGTTCTGAGCATCTTGGGGCCTGTCCTGAGCATCTTGGGGGCCTGTTCTGAACATCTTGGGGAGCCTGTTCTGAGCATCTTGGGGGCCTGTCCCGGCCACGAGTCTCCCTGGGTCCCTTTCCATTGGGCTCAGGGGTCAGGGTTATGGTCAAGGGTCAAGGTTAGGCTTAGGGCTCGGACTCGGAGATTGTGCCTGGGTATTCCTCAAGGCTCTTGGAATCCTCACCCATGTGTACCCCACGTCTGTCATTAACACGGCCTCTTCCCCTACTCCTCTGGGTGATGACACTTGTAAGGGCTGGTACAGCCTGAACTCGAGGGAGGGGGTCTCCCCTCGCCACCATTTTACACGCTGTTGTTCTTATTGCTGCAGTCACACGGGAAAGACGAAGCAGAAGACGCTTAATTAATCATCCCTTCTGAGCATCTCGGGGGAGACTCTCCTTCCAGACCAGATTAATCAGGAATCTTCCAGGGACACGCTTCCTTGAGATTAAGGGGAATTTCTGGGAAACAACATCGGCGGCAGGGAGATTTGGGAAAACGAGTGCGTAGTCACTTTTTACACAGGGATAGTTTCTCATCTTCACGCTGGGCTCGCCGGCTGAGCCAGCTGACGTGCCCGCCGAACAGTTCATAATGACTGTCGGTATCTTACCCAGGTTGTGGATCTTATACCTGACTGGTTTTCTGCATCACTGACATTTCATTCAAAGCTGTTTTCTTCTGAAAGTGCTCAAAATGGTCACATGAGTAATAATTCTCAGACACGAGGAGGTAAATTTTATGGTACGCAAAAATACAAACACACTGTAGGATCTTTGTGAAAATAAGCTAAATTTGGAACAACGGTACTTATAAGGAGAGGTTGGCTTTCTGAATTAACAGATATTTTGGTCAGCTTGCAGCCATGGAAGTAAGACGCGTTTGAAGCTTTCAAAAGACACTCATTGTTGCTCCATTAATAGAGTTTTTGACTTTTAAAGCACTTCTTATTGATGTCAATTATGATAAGTCTTCAGAATTTCCACATTGTTTTCCATAAAGACAGATGTGACCACAGACAAGCCAAATTCTTGTATTTGAAATTCACGTCCAAAGAAATCGAAGCACTGCTTGGATATCTCAATCTATATTTCAACACTCGATCCCTTTAAGGTCTAAAATGAGAATGTTAACGTGTTTTATATTAAGATTCCATGACATTTTCTGGAATATTCAGTTCCCTAAAAGTCAGCTCAGCCATTTACATAAGACACAGGAGTTTCAAAAGGAAAAAAGCTAATTCTGATTTACTAAAATGTCAATGTCAGTTTGAAATCCTATTCTACTTGGCAGAGGAGCTTTTTGCCATGGATACGGAAACACATGAGTCACTTCCAAGTTTAAACATGTTTTACATTTCTGTAAACCTCGGAGGTATCTTGAGGTGCATTTATCACCTGTGAGTCCTACAGCCTAAAAAAATAATCATTTTGAACTACTCAAAGTTAAGTGTTTAAAAATGGTCTTATTTTAAGCCAGAAGGAAGAAAAATATCAAATGGTTTCACTTATAGGAGGAATATTGGGGGACCAAAAAAGGGGTCGGGGGGAAAATAACCATCATAAAACAAAACTAGCAGGCAACCATAAATAAGACACATTCTGCGAGGGAGTAGGAGGGAGAGGGTTCAAAACAGGGGAGAGAAGAGCACAAGGGACTATGGTGATGGTTCCTGGTGAATGGGTGGTGGGGAACCATGTAAAAGAGATAAAGAAAGAAAGAGAAAAAGAAAGAAATGGCCTTATTTTGACAACGGATGTGCAGGGAGCATACAAAAGCAAAGAGGGTGGGTCTCATTTCCCTTCCTCTTATACTTGGTTTGCCTTCTCCTCATGCGAGTGTCCCATATTCACATTTACGTAAAAACGAATCCTAAAGCTCGTTTTGCTTTGAGCAGCAGGAAGAGACCCTCCCGAGCAAGAAAAACAGACACAGTCCTTATCTCTAGTGCCCAATCAGTGATGCCCACACTCCGACATTAAATATTTATTCAGGATTTCAAGGAAAAGGAAGTGGGAAGTTAAGTGGATTATACCAGTTCCTCATGCTGAAGCATTTGGAGTCTCTATCAAATTATGAGCAAATTGCAAGGGATGAGATGCCCACAGCAGTCTCTTCCTAGCGTGTGGATTACTTGGAGCTGAGGTCACAGGGCATGCGGCAGGCTACGACAAACTTTAACCACCCAGAAGAATAAAGGTTGATGGTATGACCAGAGTGAAGGGTGATTCATAAATGCTGAAGTATTGCTGAAGGATATTTCAGAATTCTGGGTAATTCCTGAGTATGATTTCTGTGGGAAAGACAGTCCTATGTGGCAGGGAGACACTGAATCCTAGAGCACCACATTCGGGTCCTAAGAATCCCCTGTGAGCCTCCCTTGCATTCTCCTAGAAGCCCCGTGCCCTGCCTTATAACTTGCCAGAATATAGACCCTCCTTTTGCTGCAGGAATCTACATGCATGCAGATTTTCCATACATACACATTCAATTTTGTCTTTTTTCCTAATAATCTGTCTGGTGTCAATTTGATGGGTAAAGGGCTAAGGATGTTAAACAGACTAAGAATCTTACATGAGGAGGAGGAGAGAGCGGGGCCATGTTCCCCAACCCCACTTCAACACCACTGGCATTGCAGAAGCTTTGGACTACAAGTTCCAGTATGCCATGGACCAGCTTTCCTGAGTACCAGGATATGTTGGGATGGAGGAAGGAGAGAGGTGAATATAATGTGGGGAATGGAGAGTGGGTAGACACACCAGGGGAAGTGACTCCTGGTCTTGGTTCTGGGTGACGTTAGTACTTTGGCAAGGGGCATTTCAGAAACAATGGCGGCCATCATCTCGGCCTCAGGTACCTGATCTCGCCATTGCTTTTGGGTGCCTCCTCTTTATGTACCTTGGACTTAAAATCTCTTGGAAACTCTTGCTGGGGGGTGTTGGCCACTCAGCTGTGGCTCCTGCCTCAAATACCCTCATTGGGTATTTGGCTCTGAAGGGATAGGTGATGTGGGATTTTTATCAGGAGTCTGCGATCTGAAATCCTTTCAATTCTCTCTCTTTCTATGTCCTTGCCCTGCTCGCCAGTTGAAAATTTCTGAGCATGCTGGAGTTTGATGTGTGCTAGGGAGGTGGCCCCTCAGAATGGGGAACATGAGGCTTTCCCTTTAAGATTTTGGGGACACTGGGTACCCCCTGGGTATCAAGGAAAGACCGAAGGGGTAGGGAAAGTTTCCTCTCTGACACAACAGACTGGAAATTTGACGCACACCTTTACCATGGAGCTGTTATACCTAAAAAGTGGCAGAATCCACCACCCCAAATCTGCTCTTAGGCACGTGGAGTATTTTGGCAAACGGGTGATACCGAGACCCTCGAAAGCACAGAAGTTTCTCTTTTGTAATGAAGAATTGACATTTCTAAAGGAAATCTGCTTTACAAAGTAGGAAGAGGAAAAAATCTTTTCTCCCACACACTCACTTTAAGACACAGAGACCAAGCCCTGGGTCGGTTTCTCAGAACCACGTAAACTTACATATGTTTTTAACAATTTATTTATTGATGCAAACAAGCTGGGGTGCAGGCTAGAGGTGTGTGGGGGGTGGGTGGGTGAGAGGATTCACCAGAGACAGAGCGGGGAGCAGAACAGGCAGATCGATGGAAACACACTGCTGAGGGGAGCAGCGGGTGAGGCAGGAGAGGTCTGCTGCGCCCTGTGGGACTCTCCCCAGTCGGGTGTCGAACTCGCGCTGCCGCTGCTGACAGCTCCACGGTGCTGTGCTTAACCCGTTGCACCACCAGGGAGGCACTCATGTAAATTTAAAGGCAGGAATGACACAGCTAGCACACAGCCAAGCTTTTGTTGGTATGTTCGGAGAGAATTAAACATCACCAAGTCCATTCATTTTTCTGAAGAACGTGCAACATAGGTAGAGCAAAGGCTGGAGGAGAACCCAAAACAAACTTGAGTGCCTTTTAATTACAAGAGGAGAAAGCTTAGAGATTTCCAAAGCATTCCTCTGAACTGCCTTTATCTTTCAAAATAGCTTCTAACGGAAGAAGAGGGCGATGTCCTCCAAACACCAAGAACAAGTTCCGTCTTTTGTACAGCGATCAGTGAACCCGGTGTGCAGAGACAGGCTTCAGATCCAGCACAAAAATGAATGCGAGGAGATCCCTTCCCTGAGGGTTCCTGGTACTCTGAGCTGATGGAATGTGCAAAGAAATCCTTCCAATTGAATGCAAAGTTACAGAAACGATAGCCACAATACTGCAGGCACAGAAAGGAACGATTTATTCGACTGCGAGGTATTCTTAAAAAACGGCGACTAAAATAAGAACTGGCTACCAACTCACTAGTGACAGAGGAAAAAGAGAAACCGGTTGAATTGGCAAATTAATGCCTCCAAAGAAGAATATACTGCAGCTAGCGCTTTTCATCATAGGTGGGAGACTTCTGTGCGAAGACATAGGAATGGTCTTCCAACATTGAGATGTCAAAAGTAACTTTAGAGCAACTGCTTTGGTAATAATCCTTAAAATTGATACCTTTGGGAACGACCCAGGACGGTGATGAAACTACCCATCACGCATAGAACACCAGGCGGGTCTAAATGGACGGCAGGCGGTGGTGTGCAATGGCCCCTGAGAGCCAAAAGGAGCAAAGGCAGTGTCCTCAACATGCATTTGTTGGCTGAAGGATTATCTTGAGCTGATTGTTTTTTAAAATTTTTATTGATGCACACAAGAGCTGAGGTGCAGGCCAGAGGTGCGGGAGGTGAGAGGACTCCCTAGGGACAGAATGGGGAGCAGAACAGGTGGATCCACTAAAACCCACTGCTGAGGGGAGCAGCGGGGAGACAAGAGGGGTGTGCTGCGCCCTGTGGGAAGCTCCCTGGCCAGAGGTCGAACTCGTGCTGCAGTGGCTGGTGACAGTTTCATAGTGTTGAGACTTAACAGGAGGCCCCTGAGCTGATTATTTCTATTTTAGTGGCTTTTTCTTCACAATGTGATTGGATTTGCCATTCGTCGACATTATATATCTAAATTTGGGAATACAACTTCACAGCTGAGACTCTGCACATGCCTCAGAGGCTCACCACCAATTCTCCAATGTAATAATCTATCTCATTACCTCCTCTGTCCCCACCCCCAGCTGGTAACCAGCATCATTTTCTCAGAGTCAAAGAATTAATTCTGCTGTACTTTGCCAGTTTGTTTTGCTGGGTTATTTAAATTCCACAAACAAGAGAGAGCAGAAGGCAGATGTCTTTCACTTTCTGACTTATTTCCTTTAGCACGAGGAAGCTGCCTACTTTTAATAAACAACAGAAAGGGGAGAAACGGAAATGGAGAAGTTACTCTTTTGAGAGGGAAATTTACATTTTACCAGGGAAATCTACCTTTGGAAAGGTGTCCTCGCCTTAGCAAAGAGAAATGGTGATTTGCTGGTAAACTTCTCGACCTACCTCGCAGCCGCCAGCACTACCTTTTACCTGGTGATTGGATTGAAGGTGGTGGTTGGGTCATTTTGGGCAGCTCCTCAATTTTTTCTGAGTATCTCCCAAGAACACAGGCGTACACACATGATTGCACATGTTTTTCTTCTGTTAATCTGTTTACAAATACGGGGAGAGGGGAGTCTAAGGCAAAAAACTAGGATAGTGAGAAAATGATTGTTCCTCCCTACAGGAAAATGAATATATACACTGAATAGAAAGAAGAACTGGACAGAGAATAATGCCAGTGAACCCTAAAGCACAGCTCATGTAAGTTCTATAGACTTATTGTTTGCGACTCCCGCATCCTAAAATTCGCGTGGACGCCTATATCCCCAATGACGTTGTACGAGGAAGTTTGGTCTCTGGGTGATGATGAGGTAATGCAGGTGAGGTGCCCATGAAGGGGATTAGTGCCCTCAGAATGGAGACCCCAGGTGAGGACATAAAGACAATGTCCGATAAGGAGACGTTTGAATGAAGCATTTCTCCAGCTACACTGTTGCTCGAGTGCAGCCTTCTGCCCACTGGTGTTACTAAAATTGTACTTGCTGGGTTGTCATCCTCACAGCTTCAGAGGGAACACACCAAGAGAGACTGCCCTGACAGTCGGCGGGGGAAATGTGGTGTTGGATCTTGGGAGGCCTGGGTGCTGACGTCCAGACAGGGAGATGCAAATGCCACCATGTTTGCCCACCATGGCGGTGAGTAAGTTGTTGGAACTGTCCACAGGTGAAGGTGCTGAAATCCAAACCCAATAAGCACACAGAATGGTAGCCTGGGGCGTGGAACTGTCCATGCGGAGGTGCTGAATTCAAGACATAGAGGAGCTGGGCACACACAGAAAGGGGAACTAAGGTGTTGGAACTGTCCACGGGGAAGGTGCTGAAATCAGAGATCGGCACCCACAGAAAGGCAGGCTGGGGGTGGGGGCTGCCCACAGTGGGGTGATGATGCTGAGGAGATGTGGGTATCTATCACACTTGCCTAGCACAGTTCTCTACCTGGCATATTTGCATTATTTCAGTGAGCAAGTGGGAATAGGGAAAAGGTAAATGACTGATTTTTGGTAAGTGAGAAAAACTCATTTCACAGTGAATATTCCACAAGTCCATCTAAGAATAAGCACCACGAGGTAAAGGTCTGTGAGGAGACTGAACCATCTTAGACAGCAGGACTCAGAACGACAGGGAACCTTTCTACGCATTGCCCAAACCCCATTTAAGAATCCAAGAAGCAGGGGCCTCCCTGGGGATGCAGTCTCAGCCTATGAAGCTTTCAGTAGCCACTGCAGCACGAGTTCGATCCCCGGCCAGGGAGCTTCCCACAGGGTGCAGCAGACCCCTCCTGTCTCCCCGCTGCTCCCCTCAGCAGTGGGTTTCAGTGGATCCGCCTGTTCTGCTCCCCACTCTGTCCCTGGGGAGTCCTCTCACCCCCACACCTCTGGCCTGCACCCCAGCTCTTGTGTGCATCAAGAAATAAATCTTTTTTTAAAAGAACACACGAAGCAGATCTTGGACTTCAGTTTTAACATCTTTTTTCAGTTAATAAAACTCAATGCTTCACTGGCTCCAAGGAGTGCTGGGAAGAATGTGTCACAGTGTCAGGAAAAGCTGCCAGAAGCCAGGATCCCGCAAGGGGATCGGCCTGTGATTACCATCCCCACAGAACCCGAGAGGGAAAGGCTTGGAGATTTCCTTCCTGGGGGCTGCACAAAGAATGGCGCCCAGAGATACTGTGCACGGAGCAGAGTGAACCACATTCCGCCACGGCTCGTTTTAATACCACTTGTCAAATCAGCTGGAAATGGTAGGAAACAGACTTGGGTATGAGTAAGTTGCTAAGTCGTGCATCAGCTTAACGCCAGCATTATAAACACTTAGTATAAAGTCATCATGCTGAGGTTCGAGTCTTTCAGTTTGACGTTCCAAAATGACTTTCTCATTTCTGTACAAGGCTCTTCCACGCCTGTGTCTCTCGCTCACAGAGAAAACATTATTCACCGTGATCTGTAAATATTACCCTTAGAGATCGGATGAAGGGGCCGGGGAGTTCCCTACTCAGCCCATGGGAAGTGGTGATTCAGCAGAGAACACACAGACCTGCTATTACGGAAACACCAGAAACCAGATAACTACAGACAAATGTGCACACGCCTTCCTGCCCCATGAAGATATATTCTCCAAAGGTGGTTTACTTGTGGGATGGCGAAGGAAATGAAAGCAGGAGCGCTCTGTATAAAACTGTAATTTTGAAATGACCTCATCAAGATGGATTCAGGGACCGGCTAAAAGGTCATGGTTTCAATGAAAATTGGCCGTGGCAGAAATCAGAAGGAAAAACGGGCGTGAGAAAACATGACTCAGAATGCAGGGGGCAAAGACAGCAGATCATAAAAGCCACATCTACAAGTGGCTGAAAAATCCATGGGGTCATTTCCATTTCTACTATTTCCATAAAACACAGTGTCGCTGCCATTTCTCCTCTTCATCCAGAATCGGGCAGGCTGGAGGCCTCAAACGCAGTAAGAGCCCCACCCAGCCAGGGATAAAGTCAGTCTGCTGTCTGACAGCAAGCGAGACGAACTCCTGCTGACAGAATGAGGCCGACTGATGGCGGGGGAAGGAGAGGAGGCAGGGCTGACGTGGAGAGAGCCACGTGCCTGGGAGGCTCACGTCGTCTCCCCCGAGGGGCTGGGTCTGCGCTGAGAGACTGATTTCTGCAGCAAGGTGATGATCACTAGGAGCTTCAATGTTCGCTGCACCGTTCTTTTCTTTTTTAAAAAAATCAACCATTTGGGCCTCCCTGGGGGCGCAGGGGTTGAGTCTCAGCCTATGAAGCTGTCCGCAGCCCCTGTACCACGAGTTCAATCCCCGGCCAGGGAGCTTCCCACAGGGCACAGCAGACCTCTCCTGTCTCCCCACTGCTCCCCTCAGCAGTGGGTTTCAGTGGATCCGCCTGCTCTGCTCCCCACTCTGTCTCTGGGGAGTCCACTCACCCCCGCACCTCTGGCATGCACCCCAGTTCTTGCATGCATCAATAAATAAATCTTTAAACAAAGAAGAAGAAAAACCAACCACCTCACACACCAGCTAGCAGAAGCCTGTCGGGGCAGGATGAGAGAAGCGTGCTTCTTTGGCCTCTGGGTCTCGACCCGAGCTGGTTGCAGTCCGGAGACCAAAGGTTGCAAGGCACAGAGAAAAAGCTGAGTCATTCCGCTCCCTCTCCCTGTCTCTGCATCTTGCCCAGGGACAGGATGTCAGTCGCCAGGAACGGGGATCTAATAAAAGGTGATTTTTGTATCTGCATTAGCAGCGTCAAGCTCCGTGAGGATATGGGGCCGGGGAGCAGACACACAGGCCATCCCCTGCGAGCCTATCAGCAAAGCAACGAGAACCACGTCGAGGACACACAGGAGAAGAGACCGACTGGCTATGCGAACCCAGGCGTTAGCGCCGCAGCCCAGAGGGCCCGCTGCTTCTGGCTGCAGCAGATGCTGAAAGCAAGGTGATTCGCCGGCCTCCCTGCTGGCACAGCACTTAGGCGCTGCGCTGTGGAGCTGTCGGCAGCAGCGGTGCAAGTTTCCCACAGGGCGCAGCAGACCCCTCCTGTCTCCCCGCTGCTCCCCTCAGCAGTGGGTTTCAGTGGATCCGCCTGTTCTGCTCCCCACTCTGTCTCTGGGGAGTCCTCTCACCCCAGCACCTCTGGCCAGCACCCCAGCTCATCTATGCAAAAATAAATAAATCTTATTCAAAAAGGCGTGGTCTGTATACACAATGGAATAGTATGCAGCTATGAAAAGGATGAACTTAGGGGCCTCCATGGCTTCTGCTCCCCACTCTGTCTCTGGTGAACCCTCTCGCCGCCCCACGCCTCTGGCCTGCACCCCAGCTTGTATGCATAATAAATAAATCTTTAAAAATAAAAGAAAGGTCATTCGTCTGTGACTCAACACTCCCATCGAGGCCAGAGCACCTTCATGTATCTCACTCCTGGGAGTCTGCAGTGCACAGACCTCAGCCTTGGTTCTCCACCTGGGCTGAGGGTCCAGCCTTCTGCACAGAGCTTCCTGCACATACCCAGATGCATGTGTGGAGGCATCTCCCACGGACGCCTGGGTGTGGGGAGGCAGAGGGGCCGCAGGTGAAGAGGCTGATCGATGGGGCCTCCCTGGGGGCACAGGGGTCAGTCTCAGCCTATGAAGCTATCGGCAGCCAATGCAGCACGAGTTCGATCCCTGCTGAAGGAGCTTCCCACAGGGCGCAGCAGACCCCTCCTGTCTCTCCGCTGCTCCCCTCAGCAGTGGGTTTCAGTGGATCCGCCTGTTCTGCTCCCCACTCTGTCTCAGGGGACTCCTCTCACCCTCGCACCTCTGGCCTACACCCCAGCTCTTGTCTGCATCAATAAATACATCTTTTAAAAAAATGCTGGTTCAACATTGAACAAGAGACTTGGTCTTGGCAGACATCACCTCCTAGAAAATACAGAACGAAGCTAGAAGCCCCCTCCAGAGGGCTCATTAATAATTTCACCCCGCCATTTACAGACGTGTCGCTCGGAGAGAGGCCGCAGAATCACATGGCACAGGACCTTCATCAGACACAGCGGAAAATACTCACTTCTGTGTCTGAGGCCCCACTTCCTTGGGAAGCTTCTCCTGGCAGCTAAAACCCGCACTCAACGAATCTGCGTGCTCCTCTCTCGCTCAGCTGCTGGTTCTCAGGCTAATTTTCAGACCAGCCAGGAGCCCCAAGCAAACCCAGGGAGATCAGCCCCCCCCACGGCTGCGTGTGAGTGTCAAACAGCCTGTCTGGAATTTCAGCCCATCTGGAAAGAAGACCAGCTCGTCTGGCCATCATCGAGTTCTCGGAGACTTGGGACATCTGGATGGCAACGTCCAAACAAGAACAGTCCGTGGTCTTAAAAAGGTGCACGTTTCATGGCTCTAGCTGCCCAACGTTTAGTCAAATGCCTTCTCCAACCACCCTGCAAGTCTTCTCTGCAATGCTAGCCTGGCCCAGGTGTGCATCACATAGTTTGAACCACTGAGAAATACATGCACATCTGTCCGAAGTCCATTTCCGCAAGAACGACACTCGCGGAGAAGCTTCCGACCCTTCTGTTCTTCTCTCCGGGAATCCAGGGCCTGAGAGAGAATCTTCCATCTTCATCCCCATGCACCTAGGAAGGAGCTCCCCTATGGTTCATCACTGGACACCGAGGCTCTCCGTATCCACCTGCTTTTGTTCCTCCAGCAATTTTTCAATCCTGTTTCTCCTCTGGGGCCTCCTGTTCTTGGATCAAGGAAGACGATCTCAGTGGGACCAAACGAGATGGAGTCTTCTTCCCTTTCAGGTGATGAGATAGAGTCACGCAGATTCTTGTTGTGTCTCTCACCAGCTGGAGCTTTCAAGTCCTCCAAGACAAGACCACAGCTAGGTCGATTTCAAATCAGCGTCATTAGGAATCATGACAGCAACGAAGACAAGGAGGTTTTTCTATCAAAAGTCCGGATGGCAGAGAAGCAGAGATGTTGCTCAATCCAAGTCTTCTTCCAAAGGGGAATTTTCTCCGCATCTTCTCCGCTGCTGGACCATCGCCTGCTTCATTCCCTTCAGAGACAGAGCTCTGCTCTCTCTGCAGAAAACCCAGGTTGTGCAGAGGCGTTCGAGGAGAAGACAACACTTGTGGTTGTTGGGAATAAAAATCAGTAGAAGCCAAATGAGCATGAGGGTGGGAGGCCCCCAAAGAGCAGGGAGTCAACCCCCATTGTGCTTCTGGTCTAGTCTGAACAGCACTGTGGCCAGGTACGGGAACACCCGTCTCACCGTCCCTTCTCGCGGAAGGAGTCGCCTCGAAGGTGCATGGACAACAGCGGCTCTTCTTGGGGCCCCCCCAGAACTTGTCTGGACCCCACAGGGCTGAGTCCAGCAGCCGCTGCTCCAGGGCACGGGAGAAGCGGGACAATCCGTCCCCCGAGTCGCCGCTGAACAGATGACTGGATAACAAAGATGTAGTCTGTACACAGTGGAATACTATGCAGCCATCAAAAAGGATAAACGCGTGCTATTCGCAGCAACATAAAGAGCCAAGATGGTGGGGTCTGCAGCTCCTGCTGGGGCCTCCAGCCTGTGGTCCTGGCAGTCGCCGCCTCCTCTCTGGCTCTGAGAGACGCCCTCACAGAAGGACCGAGTCCCAGCTGCTGAGGGGGGCATGCTCCATCACCTGTGCAAGCGGATTTGGGGGGCGGTGCCCGCTGAGGGCGCAGGAAGGGCAGAGTGGACTCAGCACCCTGTTGTCCACTCTGCAGCCCCTCTGCGTGGAGATGAGGCGCCCCCATCCGCTGCGTCTCTCCTCACAAAGCCTCGTGTCTGCACCGGGACAGACAGAGCAGCCTCGGGGGGCTCTACTAGACACAGATGATCCGGAGGTCGGACTGACCCAGCAGGACCCTTCAGGGGCCAGAGGGGTGAGGCTACTCATTGAACCGAGTGTGTTTCCGGAGAGCCAAGAGCTTTCTGAGGAGGCGGAAAAGACAAGCCGGGCTAGGCCTTCCAGAAGGGACTCAGCGTGTCCCGGCACAGGCTGATCTGCCGAGGTGATCTCTGCCCCAGGAGTCGCTTCCTTTAGACAGCATTGTCCAAGCACTGGACGGGCTTAACGGACACTTGGGGTGAGTGACGGGTGCTTATGAGCAGAAGGCAGGGGACGGCGCAGCTCAGCCCACAGGGAGGTGGTGTGCGATGTGCTTAGCTGGCTTCGTTCTGTTAGCTTCAGTCAACACAAGTCTTCCCTTTCTTTGGCACACAAGAACTGGGGTGCAGGCCAGAGGGGCGGGGGTGAGAGGACTCCCCAGAGACAGAGCGGGGAGCAGAACAGGCAGATCCACTGAAATCCACTGCTGAGGGGGCAGCGGGGAGACAGGAGGGGTCTGCTGCGCCCCGTGGGAAGCTCCCTGGCCGGGATCGACTCAGGCCGTGGGGGTGATAAGCTGATACTTGAGCTATCAGGGAGGCCCAACGTTTTCTATTTAAGAGACACAGTGCAAACCACCAACTAGGACTAAATGATTGGAATGGTCCAGCCTACGGACAGTGGGGATGGGACTATCAGGGCCCCCAAATCTGGCCACCCTGTGCCTCCCCAAGTTATTTCTGTTCCTAGTATTTTGAGGATGACTCTTGACTGCTATTCTTCCTCAACTAAGAAACAGAGACTAGTCACTCAATGTTTAAAGCAAAAGTGCTTCTCCTACGTTTTCTGCATCACTGTTTACAATAGGCAAGATATGGAAACAACCCAAATGCCCCCCAAACAGATGACTGGATAACAAAGATGTGGGCTGTACACAGTGGAATACTATGCAGCCATCAAAAAGGATAAATGCATGCTATTCGCAGCAACATAGTTGGAGCTGGAAGGGAGGATGCTTGGGGAAATTAGTCAGAAGGAGAAAGAAAAATATCGGATGGTTGCACTTACAGGAGGAATATAGGGGAACCGAATCAGGGATCAGGGAAAAATTAACAAAAAAATAAATCACAACAAAGCAAAACAAAAATAAACAAGCAACTATCAATCAGAGATATTCTGCAGAGGTGGGAGAGGGAGCTGGGGTTGGAAATTCCAAGGGGACTATACCTGGGAGAAGAAAGAATACATTGTTGAAAAATGAGCAATTGTGTAAAAACGTATATAATTTTATAAAATTTTAAGACAGATGTTCTGAGTGAGGGACGCAAGACGCAGAAAATTAAAAAAATTATTAAACACAAAACTGGTTCCCAAAAGAAAAAATAGAGGCCTTTTAGCCACACATCATTCTGGAAAGACCCTCTAAATAACTGGAAGGCTGGTTTCTGGGAGAAACCAGTGAAAGAAGAGGAGGAGAAAATGCATACAAGGCCCCCTTCCCCCAAATCTCCAATTCCAGACAATGGGCACAAAGTTGAAAGGTTAAATGGGGTGGACCCCAATTCAAATTTTCGAGAAGTGAGGAGAAAGGAAACAGCTGATTCAAATACCCTTGAAACAGCCCCAAATCGTTGCACAAAACAGATTTACCAGCATCGAAGGAAACGGACACACGATTTTTATTCCCCTTCGGAGATCTGTTGAGTTAATGCGGTACAACGGTTTGGAAGACTCGGTTTAGGAAGACTTGAGGCCAGTGACGTGGTTGAAGTTTAAGGGACCCAGACGCGCATGTTCCCCGTCTTGGCCGAAACTTCACGCTCTGGTCCCGTTGTTGGCGTCAGAACAAGATGGCGCCCTAAGCAACTTGAGGGTCACCCTTCCCAGCCACAAAGCCAAAGTCAGCCTGTCTTGGGGATCGCTCAACTGGAGTGAGAGTTTGGGAAAGTTGCCCGAAGAAGAGGGCATGAGAAGGGAAACTCGGGTAACCCCAACCTGAGTTCTCAGCAGGTTCCCAAGAATCTGCACCCTCTGTCACGCACCTTCCCCAAGAGTGCGTCTCGGACTAACACCCTCCTTTTCGGGACGCTGCATTCTCAGTCGCAAACACACGTCCTCGCTGAGGAAGAGGGTAGTTAAATGCCCGGGTGTCCCCGGGACCGAAGGCCAAGCAGGGGACACTGGAAGATGAAATCAGTGAAGGCTGAGGCAGATTCTGCCAGCAAAGTGCGTCGAGAGAAGGAACCATAAAGGCGAGGCCTTTCCTGCTTGTCACTCTGGGAAAACAGATGACAAAGTGTTTTTGGAAGGGACGGAGCTTCCCATCACCAAGACGCTGGTCTCTCCTGTGAACTCTGTTGGAGAGGGGCACAAGACGCTCCCCCTTTGGCTAATGTGCTCTCTGCTGTCTCATTGCTCCCAAAAAAGAAAATAAGCAGGTCCCTGTGCTAGGACGGTGACGGGCGGGCTGAAGAGCTGAGGGAACAGCAGACCTCAATCGTCTTCACGTTGCACTTCACAAATGTCCTGTTCAAAGATCTGTGATCCGTTCAAAGGCCGAGTGTAAGGCGCTTTAATCTCTGTCTCCCTGGACTTTTCAAAAAGATGAGGGTCTGGCAAACTGTGCTCAGGTGCTCCCTGGATTTACGCAGACGCAGGGCCTGGGAAGAGTATTTGGGTTGTGTCTCTAATGATGAGAGATGAACAAGTCTACAAAACTTCTGAATTTGTCTGCTTCCCCACGGCATTCGATTATTTAAGCGATGTGTCAGAAAGCCTGCCTCCTGATGGTGTCATAAATAGGAAAAATATCAGTAAACACGTTTTAAGACAGATCTACTTTTTCTTGGCCTCAATAATTGGTCTCATGTAGGGGAACATTAAATTCACATTAACAGCTGAATGAAAGAGAAACACCCAACGTTCTTCCGTACATGCATTTCTGGCCTTAATGTCCAGCCTAAGTAGTTGCGTTCAATCGCCTTTTGTAAGGTACACGATTATGTAATTTAAATTATTTTCTGCTTAATCACATAGATTATTTAGAAGAGAAGGCAATGAAAACAAAATGGTTTCATTATCGTTGGTTTCTAAATATACCAGAGCTTGTGTAGAGGGCGGGGGTCACAGAGAGACATTGGACAATTATACCTCAATAAAGTTGGGGGAAGAAAAGAAAATCTGGCACAATACAAATACAGATCTGCTACAGACTGGGTAGAATATTTTCACTCAAAAACTTAAGCAATACTCCTAGATGATTAATTTCGAAATAAGTAACTCTTGAATTAGCTTGAATGAAAAGAATACGTCCTTTCAAGAGATTAACGGTAAAAACCTACATTGGGCCCTATTTTTATCCTTTAGTAATTTTTAACTGTTTAAACAAATTTCTCTGTCTGTCCCACTAACACAAGCCCGAACGCTTACAAATGAATTTCAAAATGAAACTTAATAAACAAGCCATATATCAAACAGAGCATGTATCCTAACAGCAATGGGCTCTCTTTTCTGACTGGGGCATGATTATTTAAAAGTGTTGATAAAACAGAGACTTGACTGGGGAGAATTAACCACACCACTTGGGTGCAAACCAGACTGCCTACTGAAGAATATTGATCGCTATTTAAATAAACCCTGAACGTGGTTTTAACAGCTCACATCATATGATTACAGGCTAGCCAGACCCACTCGCTCAATGGAATTCTTGTGGACAGCAAAACAAAAGAACGCAGAACTCTAATTCAAAGGAAGACTTGCACTGCCGTGTTCACTGCAGAACTATTTGCAATAACCAAGCTATGGAAACAAATGAAGTGCCCAACGACGGACAAATGGATCAAGTTGGTGTGGTCTGTAGACACAGTGGAATACTATGCAGCTGTCAAAATGATAAACGTGTCCTTTGCAGCAGCATGGAGTTGGAGGGGAGATGCTCGGGGAAATAAGTCAGAAGGAGAAAGACAAATACCAGGAATGACTTAGATGTGGACAGCAGAGAAATCCACCAAAGGGTCACTAAAGCCAAACTAACAAGGGACCATAGATCTGAGGCCACCAGAAGGGGAGGGGAAGGACAGAGACCCAAGTGGGGAGGGATACAACAGACTGTAGTGGGAGACCCCGATGGCTGCGGCGTGGTCAAAGCATGTGAAGGGAGAGATCCTCCGCTTCTAAAATACGAACAGCGCCACAAACCGATGCATCCTCAACAAAAAAATAAATCTTTTTTCCCCCAAAAAAACAGTACACTTGCTTTGATGGAAGCTGCGCATTTTCCTGTCCGCTCTGGACATGGGACCAGTCTGGAGAAGCTGATTATTTGCAGCACGCACAGCAGCTGTCAGACGGAAGTACCGCCGGACTTCCTGGAAGAGAAAGTTCCCGCTCACCACCCTGCACTGCCGGGTTTATACCCTACACCCTACACCTACCCCCGGTTTACACCCAGGTGTACACCCTACACCCTACACCCTACACCTACCCTCACACACTGGGTTTTCAAAACATCCATGCTGATGACACAAACATCCCCGGCTAAGGGTGATGCAACATGGCTCCCAAACCCGAGACACTGAGCCCCATGTTTCCACCATGCACACAGGAATCGGCCCCAAGCACGCACCCTTCTCAGAATGCCCGTGGCGACTGGCTTGGCCCTGGGCTCTGTGGAAGGGCCACGGGTGTTACTTTGCAGAATTAGCGGCTTGTACTGACCTAAGCCCAGGGCCACGCCTTCTGCCAAAGACCCACGCACGTGGCCCTAACAGGGTCCCTGGAGTGCAGGTGGACATCCACTGGACATTTCTACCTCCCCGTGGAGGGGCTGCCAGCCCACAGTCAAAGAGCAGCGTAACTGCCGTCTGCTGAGGACGCACCTGCAGGCTTGCGGGCGGAAGTCTGCTCTGTCCTCACCTGGAGAAGGGTGAGGAGCTCTCCGGGGTCTCCGCAGTGCAGTGACTGCAGTGCAAGGCTCCAGCCGCATGCACCGATCCCCTTCCCTGCAGCCCGCTCCAGACGGAGTAAGGAGGGAGCATGTGGATTGGGGACGGCACGTTGAGTCTCTAACAGCTGCCACTTTTCTTGCACGAAGGAGAAGCTCTGGGATTGTCTACCTCATGCCTTCACAGAAGAATCAACAACGGGACCTCAGCAAATACAGGTGAGGCTGAGAAAGCAGCAGCTTCAGAGACACAGAAGGAAGGAAGGAGACTCCCAGCGGGCTGACTCTTCCGCTGTTTTCCCCAAGAGCATCCCAGCTCTGGAAACCTTAGGGCGCCGCCAATGTGGTTTCCGCCGAGGGTGCAGACTGGGCGTCTCTGATGTCTTTTGATCCGCTCTCTCTGGAAAGGATTCCAAATCAAACAGGGACAAAAGGAGGGCTGGGAGGCTGGTCCCGTGTGCTCCCTGTGAGGGCAACTCGCCTCTCAGACACAACACAGGCCGGCGGGAAGGAAAGACGCTTCAGGACACGCCAGCAACGGGTCCTACTCACCAGCGTGACGCATCACTGGCTTGATAACAAACACTCGCCCCTCCAGGGACCCCAGAAAGACAGGAAACAGATCAGGGTCCTTAACACTTTTTGCTCCACTCACGTATTCACGTGTTCATCTCGTCTCCGGTTTTTCATGCCACGGTGGATTGATTTGAGCTATTAGGAGCTATTTCTTGGGTCGTCCTCAGTCTAGAAGCTTTAATCTCCATGCATGTAAAATTTCATTAAAATACATCCAGTCGTTCAGTAGCTGTGTGTGTTTTCTTGAACGCTTCTACCATTCATGCAGTGGCACAGAAAACAGCCGGCACGGGAAGTGTTAAGTCTTGATGACTGTTCCCCACCAAGTTTTCATTCCACGCCTTCGGCAGACTCCTCCGATATCTCCCTCCAGACTCAAAAGTGCCCAGATTACCTCAAGATTTTCAGAAGGGCTCTCTCTTCTTGAGAGGGCCTGAAGTATTTTGGGGGCTGAGCTCCCCCTCGTCAGTCCTGTGGGTCTCCCCTCCGTGCTCGACGCCCAGCTCCCTAAATCCATGATAAACATCCCTGGTCTGCTCATTATCCTTCAGAATTTGCAAACATGCAAATTGTCCAGATGAAAGTTGCTGAATTTTGCACTTTTCTCCTGCTCCTCTGAGGAATGTTCGTTCATCCACCCGGTCTGGGAAGAATCCAGATAAGCTGGGGGATGTTCCCCTGGGCCCATCTTCTGTTTATAGATTCACATTCCAAAGTGCCTTTCTGGGATGACTTAGAAAGAAAAGACGACCACCCAAATGAATGAGAAGACCCCTAATGAGGGCCTCCCTGGTGGCGCAGCGGTTAAGGCGCTGCACTGTGGAGCTGTCGGCAACGGCGATGCCAGTTCAATACTCGGCCGGGGAGATTCCCACTGGGCGCAGCAGACCTCTCCTGCCTCGCCCGCTGCTCCCCTCAGCAGTGTGTTTCCGTCCATCTGCCTGTTCTGCTCCCCACTCTGTCTCTGGTGAACCCTCTCGCCGCCCCACACCTCTGGCCTGCACCCCGGCTTGTATGCATAAAATGAATAAACCTTTAAATAAAAAAAAAAGAAGACCCCCTAATGACAGGTCCCTGGAACTCTTCGTGCGTTGACACAGCCTTGAGAAATAGCAGCGTTTTGCTTTTTTCCTTTTCTGAAGCATGAGCCTTCTGGAATCTTCGTTCTGTTTTTTCTGCTTTCCATGGAAACACTGATCACAGTTCAACTCTCGCTGCACCGAGCAAGTTTTATCTGCTGACGTGGGAGGCCTTGCTGAAGAATCCGCTCGTACTGAATTAAAAATTCACTGCTCTTACAGCCCCCTCGAGGCCGAACCACCACTGAAAAGTTGGTTTGCAGCGAGGATAAATCAAGTCGATTTTGAAAGGTTTCCAAACGGAATCAAATATTCAAAAGGATCGATCTAAAAGCTTCCTTTGCATCCTTGGGAGCATACATTATTTTGAATATCCCTAGAAATTTTCATGTTAGCATAAAATAGACCATTCTTCTTTGATACTGTGACTGGATCTGAAACATAAATTCCCGGCTATTGGCTGGATCGGTGGCTCCTTGTCAGCAGGCCTATTATTTATCGAGGAATTCACGGCTATAGAAAGAAGCTTTCTGGGTCCTCCACGAGCGTTTTGTCATTTATGTGCCGCATCACGCTGCCAAGGAAGTTTCTGATTGCTGGAGGGTAGATTTAGTTCAGACAGACTCATGAGCAGCTGGCAAGAGAGCCATCCCTCATCTTTAAGGTCCCGATCTCACATCACATTATGTAAATATTGACAAGAGCATTTGGATGGCAAAAAGCAAATATCTGAATTTTCAGTCCGCGGCTAGCTCCCAAGGCTGGAAATCGCGCCTCTTAAAAGAGCAAATGACTCAAATACACCAAAAAGCGAAGTCGCACTGCCCAGGAAACACGCCAGTGTGGACTGAAACGTGTCGAGAAACTTGTGAGAAACCGAGAACCCGGCCAAGTGTCTGCTCGAGAAATGTTAATGAGAATCTCTTCTCATGCGTAACAGCAGCAGCGGCATAAATCCTAATGAAACCCGCAGTGCGTGCGCCGTCTTGTTAAATGATGATTAAGTGTCTGGAGTTTCTTTGAAGTTTGACGTGTTCAGAGAGGCTGCTTTGTGCCTGTACATACAGCCTTGGTCTCTGCACTCCGACCCGCTCCTGAGAGAACAGAGTTCTAATGAAGTATTTGCATCATTCCCATCAATCGATGTCTGTTAAGATGAGCCTAAAGCAGACACCTCCCCGGCCTAAGAGACTGTGATTCAAGCCCACCCCTTCCTGTTGAGAAGGAATTAAAGTGTGTGTGATGCTTAAAAATCTGTTCAAATGTTTACACTGAAATCCAGAGACTGGACCCATCAGAGAGGAGGAGAAAGCAGTCAGTCAAGAAGGTTCCGTCCTGGGCCTTTTAAATGTAGGCAAAACCTGGCGTCCTCAAGGACAGCGTGACCTTGAGGATGCCAGTGTCCAGCCGCAGGGTCTGCTAAGGCTGGCCAGCTCATGCACTGCTCCGAGCCTCTGCTGCCTGCGTGGGCCTGAGGCTCAGCGCAAGCATGAAGAAAAAGACTCACAGAGAGTGCAGCAAAAATCTAAGCAACGCAGAGGACAGCACTGGTGACGGGATAGAGGAAAAACCTTGGGGGTGTGTGTGAGAAGCTGCCGTCACCCAGGCATATCGATCTACGACCGTGTCTCCTGACGAATCCAGAGCCCGGGTCACTGTGATAACCTAGCGCGGCAACAGAATCCACCCGGAACGCCACAGAAAGAAAAGTTCAGAGTGTCTGTCGGAGAATCTTCAAAGAACTAAAAGCACACCTAGGCAATTTCTGCAGGGACTGCAAAGAGGAAAAACCCAGGAGAAGTAGCAGAGAATTCATACAGGAATTCTAGACCAGAGGATCGAAAGAATGAAAGACACAGAAGAAGATTAAGAAGGTCAACTCAAGGTGACATGAATGTGATAGGGAAAAGGAGAATATAATACGGAAAAGAGAGCTGAGATGGGGCACACAAAGTGGTGATGTCTACCAGGGCATAATTAAGACAGGAAATGAGACAAAGACTCAAACAAAGAGGCACGAGAAACAGACCCGCAAGGAGACAATAAAGCTACAACAGGCAGAATTCAAGTAGGAATTCAGTAGGAAGAATGGGTTCAGGAAACAATAAAAGAGTGAATTTCAACAATGCGTAGGAAGAAAAATCACTCCATAACTGTAAAGAGGATTTGTAACAAAACTATGAGTTGGGTGCACTGACTGAACCGAATTAGAGCAGAGAATCTGTGAAATCAAACAGAAGTCTAAAGGTCGGAATGAGCTTGAAAATAAAAAACGGGTTGGAATGAGCTTGAAAACAAAAGTAGAGAGAAAAAGAAAGGAAAACAGGGTCGCAGGGAGAAAGGTGATTAGGTACGAGGACCAAAGAGAGAAAAGCAAGAAACTACAGCAGCTGTGTTTGAAAATGCAACGCGTAAGCATTTTCAGAACTTTAGGAAAACTGCAAAAGTTGAAGCTGACTAAGGGACTCTAATCAGGTAAATTAGAGGAATAGAACAGCTCGAAGATTTGGAGAAAAACGGCAGAAACTCAAAATGAAAGAACGTTGAAAGTCTCCACGGGACAGAGATCTACAGAATGAAAGATCATCTCAGGAGCAGCGTTCACACGGCGAGCTGAGTTCTCCCAGCAACAACAAACTCCAGAGAATGCAAGAGTGATTTCTTGATGGCTGAGAGAAAATAATTGCACATTAGAATTCACCGAGAATACGCCTCAAGAGTTTCATAGAGACAGCTGCAGAGGAACCCAAGTTCCAACGACTTGCATATCCAGAAAATTCATTTCAGAACATGGTCGATTTTTCTTAAGACAATGTTCACAGATAAAGTTTGAGGCACAAGCAGAGGCAGAAAGGATGGAACTGTGGGGACATCCAAGCTACTGTTGACTCAATCCAATGAACCCAAGCGTTTCCTAGAAGATTCCTAGAGGATATACAAAGTGGAACGGTGGCAGCTAAGCCAAATGGCTGAGTCTGGGCTGAAATATTACTAAAATATCACTGATGACTTGGTCCTTTCAGAGAAGCGGCAATGGTGTGCATTAAAATCAGTGATTATGGTAAACGTGCTGCAATTTCCAGTTCTCTCCATTAAAAGCACCGATTGGGGAGAGAAGATTGACACAGGGGTTTCCAAAATTAAATATAACTTGCTCTAAAATTAAAAGCCAAGATGATCAGCCCACCGTTGACACGAAGACAATATACCACTCAGGCCTGGTCACAGAAAGATGAAAAGTAAAAATGTAGAAAGGATGGTTCATTGAATTAGCAGTGGAAATATGGCAATATGAGTATGAATAGACAGAGGGAACAGTCTAAAAGTAGACAACTGGAGGGTCCCCTCAAAAATAGGAGGATTTCAAATGAGAAGGATTTGCCACAGAGTAATAAAAATTCTACTCATCGCTCACGGAATGGATAAGTCCGTAAAATGCACAAGATAGAAAGTTAGAGGGAAAAAAGCAGACGTGAGAAAATTCCTATAACAATGGTGGGAAATTTTAAGTCTTATTTTAGTCCCTGGACACACGGACAAGCTATCAAGGAAACAATAGGGCAGATGATATCATTCAACAGCTTCAGTTATTAAATGTCTACAGAATATTGTGGCCAACAACTGCCAAATATACACTTTCTGGAGAAGGCAAGACACTGAGAAGCAATAAAACTATCACCAGAAGAAGCACAGGTATTCGGAAAACAAAGCATACGCTCTGAAAAAACCTCACAAGTCCAGGAAAAACTCAGGATACAAAACTGAGCAATAACAAAAGTATCCCTTACAAAAGGGCAGGACACAGTTTGGGAGCAAAATTCACAGGATATTGGAACATGAAAAGAAAGCGAGGGTATTCGAAAGAAATAAAATCGGCTTCTGTTTCAAGAAGATTGTCAAACCAAAACGAGATTAATCAGGAGGAAATGAAGAGAAGAGCAGGAAATAATGAACACTTTAATCAACATCTAGAAGTGTGAAGAACGAACCCAAAGTCGGTTCATTAGAAAGTATAATCAAAGGAGACTGAAAAAAAAGTGAGAAGGCAACTGATTTTGGGGACGGACTGTCACAGAGCAGCAGTAGACGCTCGCTAACATGGAAAAGAGGAAAGGAAATGATCAGCTTCTCTATTGTGATAAATCCGAAACCTTAAAAGAAATGGAAAGACTATAGGAGAACAGAAAGGAGCATGCAAAAGTGACTCAGAATTAACAGAAATCAAGAGGGGTCTCTCCACAGTGAGGAATACTACACAGCCAAGAACAAAGACAAAATGCTGCCATTTTATAGCCAAATCGAAGGAGCCGGACGCAGTGATGTAAAGCAAGTCGGAATGACAATGACAAATAAGAGAGGTTTAAGAAGCATATGATAAGGCAAAGGAAGAATTTTATGAAAATAAGCACTGATTCCTAAATAAAGTAAGAATTCTCAGGTTAAAGTTAAGGGAGTGAGGACTACAGGTGTCAGAGATAGTGTGGAGGAAAAACAATGGTGATAATAGACCCAGAATGACTCCCAGTCACCCTTCTGTAGGAACTACTACTTAACCTCGGCTTTTTCTCTAAATAAATAAAACAGAAAACCCGAAGGACTCTGCAACCCCTTAAGAAAGATGCCAAATACATCTTCAAAATTTAAGCCACTGAGAACAGAAAAGGATTCATTCCTCAGTTCTGGACAGATTAAGAAATACTGCCAGTCTGAACCTCCTTAGCAGAGCCTAAGAAAAGCACGACTCCTTCCATTTTTTTGTCGGTGAATGTATCATGTACCCAAAACCAGCATGGCAAGATATTAAGAAAACCGTCAATCCGTTTGTGAACGACAGAAGAAAAGACAGAATCCACCAATACCTAGCTGAGCAGATCTCTGCACGCAAAGTTGTACACAGAGGAGAGTATGTAAATACCCTTGAGATTCTTTGAGTTTTATGCTGTGTTTTAGACACAGAAGTGGAGCTATAACCTCAGGAAAAAGGCAATATAGGAAGAGGCCTGTGGAATAACATAGCCCACTCAGTGCATTTAGAAAAGATGGTAATAAAGGATAAAACGTCATTGACAAGATTTGCGGGAATCAGTAAAAGGAACGTTTCTCTCTGAGGCAAGATCTCAAGTATACACCCTTGGTGAGAACCATTCTGGGTGGCTGAATACTGGACTCAAGGTCTAAAGAACCAGAAGCGTAAAAAGAAATGACCGAATCTTAGTTTTATTGGGTATCGCACAGAAGGTCTTATCACTGCAGCAAGCTAAGAAAATGGTCACAGGTGGAGAAGGCTGTATCAAAACTTTACTCGTAGAGGACATGAATATGTAGATTCAACAACCCAAACAAAAAGAGAACTCGGTCAGTTTGCTGACTGTAAAGTGAAACAAAAAGTAATAATATTTTATATCCCAGTGATAAGTTAGAAAATGAAGATTAAAGTAGGTCTGAAAGAACAATTCTGATGAATCGATTAAACAAGGCAAATAAAGACATCTAGGCGGAAATATTACTGAGGAAAAAATTAAAATTCCTACATGAATATGAAGAGTAAACCACTTTCTTGCACCGGTCCCTTCAACGATGAAAAATGTCCAGTAAGCATGGTCTGGCCACAAGGTTAATTAAATTCTTAATTAAAAATCAGAAGTTTCTTGGCTTTTTATTCCTCAAGGGAGATTCTCAACTTTATACAGAAATGCAGAGTTTCAAAAAAAGCCAAGACACTTAAAAAAGAACAAGCAGAAACTTGTTATAGCACCTGTTGTGAATTATTATGAAATGGAATGTTTAAGAAAACACGGTATTATCACAGAGGTAGACAAAGGACAAATGAATCTTCAGTGATAAGAGATAATTTTTCCAATAGGCAGAGCTGCAGAATTTTATCTTCTATAGGGAAAACAAATTGTACCATTACTCACACCCACATATCGGCTCCAGGTGGAATCATAGTATCGAGAACAGAAATAATAAGTTGAAAACACAGCAAAACCCCAAACAGATGCTTCACCAGACAGGTGAGCGCTGGAAATGTCTCCACTTTGGCAAACAACCAGTGAAACACAAGACGAGTTTCTAAAAGTACCCACTAGACTGGAACAAAAAAAGTCAAATTCTGAAACTGCCAAATGCTGGCATTTATTTCCATGTTAGAAAACAGCTTAGACTTATGTAAACTAAAACAGCCACTCCATGATGGGACTCAGAAAGTCTACACTCGGGAGAGTGGATACGTGTTTCCACAGGTAACGAGGAAAGGCTAGATCCAACCTGACCCACTCACGGCTTCATCAGCACAAACACCGCAGTATAATCATCTCAGAAGACCGAGGAGACCCATCTTCTTCCTGGGTTTTAGCCAACACCAAGATGGCGGGGTCTCCATCTCAGAAGCACAGTAGGGAGGACATCACCATCTCCCTCCCCCTCTTGACTTAATCAAAAGCAATATGGCGCCTCTTAACTTAATCAAAACCAAGATGGCAGGGCCTCCCTCTCAGAGGCACAAGAGTTAGGACATCACCGTCTCCCTCCCTTCTTGACTTAGTCAAAACCAAGATGGCGCCTCTTGACTTAATCCAAACCAACATCGTGGGGCCTCCGTCTCAGAAGCACGACAGTGAGGACATCACCATCTCCCTCCACTCTTGACTAAATCAACACCAAGATGGCACGTCTTGACTTAATCCAAACCAAGATGGCGGGGCCTCCATCTCAGAAGCACAACAGTGAGGATGTCACCATCTCCCTCCCCTGTTGACTTAATCCAAACCAAGATGGCGGGGCCTCCCTCTCAGAGGCACAACAGTGAGGACATCACCATTTCCCTCCCCTCTTGACTTAATCCAAACCAAGATGGCGGGGCCTCCCTCTCAGAGGCACGACAGTGAGGGCGTCACCATCTCCCTCCCCTCTTGACTTAGTCAAGACCAAGATGGCGCCTCTTGACTTAATCCAAACCAAGATGGCGGGGCCTCCGTCTCAGAAGCGCAACGGTGAGGACGTCACCATCTCCCTCCCTTCTTGACTTAGTCGACACCAAGATGGCGGGGCCTCCATCTCAGAAGCAGGAGCGAGGACATCACCATCTCCCTCCACTCATGACTAAATCAACACCAAGATGGCATGTCTTGACTTAATCCAAACCAAGATGGCGGGGCCTCCCTCTCAGAGGCACAACAGTGAAGACGTCACCATCTCCCTCCCCTGTTGACTTAATCCAAACCAAGATGGCGGGGCCTCCCTCTCAGAGGCACAACAGTGAGGACGTCACCATCTCCCTCCCCTGTTGACTTAATCCAAACCAAGATGGCGGGGCCTCCCTCTCAGAGGCACAACAGTGAGGACATCACCATTTCCCTCCCCTCTTGACTTAGTCAAGACCAAGATGGTGCCTCTTGACTTAATCCAAACCAAGATGGCGGGGCCTCCCTCTCAGAGGCACAACAGTGAGGACATCACCATTTCCCTCCCCTCTTGACTTAGTC
>PVIJ01014617.1:0-39717 GCA_004024925.1 Scalopus aquaticus
GGAGATTTGGGGGAGCCATAAGAGGTGCATAATGAAATGATATGTTACTTCTACTGAGATTACAGAATTAAATGTAATGCAAAGTTTATGCAGAAAGAAATGCAATCACTTGAAGGAGTTGAGGGAAAGGTGAGGAATAGCACCACTTTGATTGGTTATGAAGTTAATCTAAATTAAAATATCTACCAAAGTTAATTTTATCTTCTTGGATTGCAGTTCATACTCTCTCTCTCTCCTCTGTGTGTTGACTTAGAGTTCAATAAAGCCCTCATTTTCAAATGCATGTGTCACCAACCAAAACAATCTCTGTTAGGCAAATGAATTTTTCCAAATTGTCATAGTTGCCTATTGAACAAAAGAGTCAGTAAATTTCAAAGGATTAACCACTTATTAATATTAAACTGCATATTTGGAAAGAACTATAAAGTGTATCCAATCTTCACTCTTATATACATAAGCTCATTTGATTAGCTAAAACCTAGAAGAGATTTGGGTCAATTGAGTGCTAATAGGCAAGCTATGAAAATTAGCATTAAAAATATTTTTGCTAGCTTTAATATAGCACTGTTTTAAGGGCTGAATATAAAAAAATCCATTCAAACCTTGCTTCAGTTCAGAAGTCTTCCTTAGCCAAAGCCATCTGGAAGATACCATATTTCATTTGTTTTTATAAACAGTGATATCACACCTAACTTCAAAGTGCTACCTGTTCTAGTAATTATCCTATGTAGTTTTATATGCTATTTATTTTTTCAAAATATTTTTGTATTTCTCACATTTCCAGTTATATTGCAACTTCCCAGAGAGCTGAGGTGTTTCCTTTTTTTAGTTTCAAATCTATTAAGTATCTATGAAGTCTCTTTGAACATACCAGGTATTTAATATATACAAAATCCATTGACTTGATAAGTTTTCAAAATTATGGAAAATTTTTAGTGGGTTTAAAAATATCCTATACGAGTTATCAAAATGTTTTATTATCTAAAACCAACTCTACCCCTAACCTGAGTTCAAATTTTATTTTGATTTAGGTATTTATATTTTGTCCAGGGAATACACATGAAAATACACTGAATTAAATAGCTCATTTACTTCTGACAACAGAGATATGAGCTAGGGTCTACATTCAGTCACAAAATCTGTGTTAGTATAAGGTAGATATTTGAACTTAGTCCCAATTAAAAAAAAATAAAGTATCCTTGAGATATTTTGATGCTAGTGCATTTGTCCCAACTCTTATAGAAAGGACAAGTTAAATAAGACTTCCTTGAAATTTTTAATATTCTTGACTCTTTTATCTGCCATTCCAGCTTTGTTCCTCTTTGCAGTTGTTTGTGTGTGTGTGTATACACATAAATATACACATACATACATGCATACATCTATATATATCCATATACACACATATATCTATATATACAAATATATATGCCCATATATGTGTATATACATGTATGTATATATACATATATGTGTATATGTATATATGTGTGTATATACACACATAGGCATATATATTTGTATGTATACAGGTATACATGTGTGTACATGGATATATATAGATGTATGCATGCATATATGTGTTTAGGCATATATGGGTATATATGTATAGATATATAGATCTTATATGTATCTTGTATATGTAATAGATATGCCAAATATTTACTATATTTTTGCTATTATATTTTCCTTGTTTATTTTTAATCATTCCAACAAGTAGAAGCTATTTCACCAGAAATACTTTCCATGGTAAACCTCAGAGGGGATTTTAGAATATCTTGTCAAAATTCATACTAAATAATATATTTCTATAACTATCACAGATCAAGGAAGGTAGGAAATAAAAAACACAAACAAAAAATAATAGTTTCATATTTTCAAATTTACTTCTGGGAAGTCCAACTGTCTTTTTAAATCATCCTTCTTTTGCTGTCTCATTCTTTGTTTGCACCCGTGTCCAGCCTCAATTTAAGAAGCCCTAGTCCTGCAATACCAAGGACTAAAACCAAAAACTAACATGTCAGTGTTTAACATAGCATCCATTTTCATGAAGAATCACAGCAAGATCAAAAGTTTCACTCCAAAGCTTGTTGATTGATTCCAAAACATACAACAATAAGAAAGACTACTAATTGCAAATTGTATGAACACAGTTATTAACGAGTCTATGTTTAAAGAAAAGAATGTTTTATT
Organism: Scalopus aquaticus; assembly: GCA_004024925.1. Lineage (NCBI taxonomy): Eukaryota > Metazoa > Chordata > Mammalia > Eulipotyphla > Talpidae > Scalopus > Scalopus aquaticus. Next base: position 2,194 of record PVIJ01014617.1, read on the forward strand.
TCTGTTTTACAAAAACTATATATTTGTATGTTTTGTGTTTTGTTTTGTTTTGTTTTGTTTTACTGTGGTATCATTGGTTCATAGTACTGATATGACTAGGGGAATAAGTTCACACCTCTTTTGATCTGTTATCAGACCCAACCCACCACCAAAGTACCCTTAATCGTCCACTATAGACCACTGTTCCTCACTTCCTTGTTCACAACCCCACATTCCCCTGGTAGCCCCAATTTTGTAGTCATAATTCTAGGGTTTGTTTTGGTTTAGTTTTGTCTGTTCCTTTGTTTTGTTTTTCTATATTCTACATAAAAATGAAACCAACTGACATTTGTTGGCAACTGGGCAGCTCGAGATCGTGGTTTCAGCAGATAAAGTGACTATTCAGGAACAAACATTAGTGTAGAACTATGATTAACAGCTTTTATTCAAGATTTATTTTGTTGTAAATAAAGTCAAACTATTTTAAGTTAGTAAACTGAAGATAAATGTGTTTCAATGATACATTTTCAAATAATAATAATAAAAATGTTAAAATCTATAGTTAAAACTGAAAATAAGTTGAATCTATTAAACTCTGTGTCTGCCATTTACCATTTACAAGAGATCTGTTGTAAATGCTTAAAATTATTATCATTCCTATAAATCTAGATATTGAAAAGTAGGTATTTGTTTTCAGCATAACTGATTTATATTACAAGTTGTTGTCCTCCTTAGCAGAATCAACAATGGTTAAACAATGATTAGTCTAATTTAATGCTGCATTATAATGTTTTACATTAAAATTAGAAACAAAATGGAGATGGAACTTGAAAATTCCCTAAGCAGACAAAACCATTTAAACCATTAAAGTCACATAAACAAAAGTAAGTCTGGTTTATTTCATGAGTATAAGCAACACTGATCAGACTATTTCTTGCAAATTCCTCTGCATACCATAAAAGAAACATACATTAACTTCCTTAAATGGTATGAGATAATCACTTTAATCAATTGCACGCTATTCAGAAATCCCCATTCAAATAAGCCATCGCTCTAAGTTTAAACAGTTTCTTCATTTCACTTTATAGGCCATCCTACAATGCTATGATCCTGAGCTTCACATCAATGTTAAGCTGAAAACTCCAAATTTGTGAACTGCTTTTATGTGTACAGTAAAGTCTTTACTAAATATTATTTTTTTTATCAGCTGGTTATAATTTTGTTATGTCTGGTTACTGACTTGTAGACGATGGTTTCAGGAATTCAGTAGCTGTGGCAAATTCTTGCCAAATAATAGAATTACATATTGTCTGAAACTTATAGACATTATTTTAGGACTTAGCATATTAATTTTTGATGATTGTGAGAACTAACATTATCACCATTTCCCAGATGAGAAGCTTGTGGTTTTAAAATGGACATATGATTTCAATGTTGTAGTTACACAGGATTCAAAACCAGATCTGATTGCAGAGTATACAGGAGTAACTACTATTAGATATACCCTCTCAGTTTCAGAACTACTTAGCCAAGGAACTAACCCAATCTTGTTTCCAATGAAAAGATACACTTATTTTATAAATTTCATTTTGTGCCAGATATAAGAGACTCAATTTTAATCCCTCCAGGTCAGAAATCAAGATGGACAAATCACAAGGGAAACCAAAAATAAATGTATTTGGAAAACAAGCTATTTATTTCCATCATACAGAATCTACTTAGGTGGGGGCGCCCCTCTTTTGTATCTCTGGTCTGCAGAGGAAACCAGGACCAATCAGGAAACAGATTAACTGTATACACATTGAAACTAATCATTTTTCCAACTATGTTGCATTCATTTTATGAGTAAGGCTAAACTGCTTCAATAAAAAGCTGGAATAAAGAGAACTGAATGTACATGGTTCTAGCATCAGTTTTAAATAAAGACAAACCTCAAAACCAGTGAAACAGGTTGTTTATTTTCTTTCCAAATCTCCCCACCCTGGAAGTGGGGCTAACTTTGCTCCCAAAGACTAGTACAACTTAAAAAAAAATTAAAAAAAAAGGAAATTTTAACTTTCATTTTTTTTTTATTTCTGTATTCAGTCTTATTGATGTTATAGTATGGTGTCCATTTCACTCCTATCATAACATCTGGAATTAGACATCAGTCAACACCCTAATTTTAGGTAGAGAAAGGAAGATTAGAACATCAATTTTCTTCCTAAAAATAAATGATTAGTCAAATGAAAATAAAGTTTCAACTAGCAAAGAAAGAATCATGTGCCAAACCTCTTAATATCTTTATTTCTTCTCTCTCTCCTTAGGGGCAACATTCTTTTCACCCATACCCCATCCTTCTTTTGCCAGACCTGGGTTCCCAAGAGTGTCTTTTGTCTGGACTGATCTCTCAGGACACCCTTTATCAGCCCCAGGTGTCCAAGGTAAGCTTTTATATTTCACTTCACAGAGTTTTCAGAACAGAGAAACTTTAATTACAAACCTTTAGAGAATCAAGTAAGTTATTCAGCATGGTTGCCTGGATTCTCTAATATTATCCAAACTTGCCTCTGGGGCTAGTGAACTGAAGTGGGAAAAGCAGGTGCTTTCAAACAAATTAATCTTATAAAAATCCCTCCTATTCCATTAGAAAACTGGTGATTGTGGGTAGATCATATTATCTTAAAAAAACGAAGAGCCTGATTCCTGTGACAAAGGCTATTTGGAGATAATTATGGGATGTACTGGTATGCCTTGGCACAAATGGGGAGGAAATTTTAGAAGCCTTGAAAAAACACAGAAAGCTGAAACCTTGGGAATTATATAGGGAATTAGAAGCTGTGGAAAAGAGGAGTAAAGAAGATGTATCAGTCTTCACAAAATAAAATATGGCAAGCCATTATGAGGCTGAGGAAAATGGGGAAATGGCATTATGTAGATAAGGGAGGAAGGATTTTTGGCCTCTTCTCCCTCATTTACATTCCTGTAATCAAATTCCGCAAGCCATAAAGCAGCTTTCACTACTTGTCTTGATACTTTGGCCCCTCAGGAAAATCCTGACTGCAGGAAAAACAGGAAGTCCAGAGAGACAGAAAAGAGCATCCTTCCCTTGTTTCCCAGGATTCTTCTTTTCCCCAACAATCTCAACCAAGTCACATCATATTTCACTTTTGTAACATTTATGGCTTTGTATCCAGTGAAGAAAGACACTTTGGCTATCTTGACGGTATACCAGTTTCATTAGTTTACTTTACAGATGAGACAACCAGGGCTTATATCAAGTGTTATCCCCAGACTCAAACAATTACTTAAATTGTGCAGTGGCATAGCTCAGATTTCAGGAAAGGAGCAATTCCTTCAATATCATCCCAACATGTTGGACAGAGACAAGACTTATAGAACTAATACTCTAAATACTACACAACATAAAAGAAGGAGGCTTATGCTGATCTGTTTTCAAAAGACTCAGTATTTTCTTTGATATGTGGATGGGTGGGCATATACATATATGTATTTTCTATATTTTGGATATCACATACCCCCCAAAATATAGGTGTCCTCAGTTCTAGATTTGCTGATGAGCTATCTGAAGGTCAAAGACATTAATTTTTTCAAGACAAAATCATGAGTGAATGTCAAATTAAGTCCAGATTCCTGGAGTTTCTCTGTATTTTATTCTTTCTATGATTTATGGTAAGTTTAGCTTGGAAAAGATGAATTATATATAAATATGTTACTGAGAACCTGTGTATATCAATTATTATAATCTCCTTGGTATATTTTATTTTATTTAGTAATTAGTTGGTAATAGAAAACATAGTTGTGAATGTGAAAGCCCTTGAGTGACTATCAGATGAACAAAACAGTCTCCTGACAAAAATGTCATGGACACTTTAGTGAAAATCCAGAGGTTTCTGCAGTACACCCTTGGGATATAAGTAGTAGCATAGACGTGTGCTGATAAATGTTTGACAGCCTGGTCTCTGGAAAGGCAAAAGGCCTGAATTGTAGCATATGCCAATTTCCAGAGTGTAAATACGCTCAAGTTGGCCAATTTCAAGCTACTAACATAATATCACTTAAACAGAGCCAGGAATAATTGTGCACAATGCATTTACAAGGCTTTACAAAGCAACTCAGCACATTACTGAAGGTTGTGCCATAAAAGCCACACTTTAATAGGAAATAATGAAGCTGTGAAATGTCACTACCAACATGTCAATGTTTCCATGATCTTAAAGAAATTTTATTTCTTTGAATTGCAATACCAAACAAATAATGCTCCGAAAAAGAGAGGGGAGGGGGAAAGAAGCCAAATTCTAGCCTGTGAATATCTTGACATTGGACAGTGTTGACTTTGTGTTGCATCCAATGTAGTTCAGATTTTGAAACTTTCACCCTCAGTTGTTCTTGCTGTGGACAGATTCCTAAAATATTTTACAATTTCCTACTCTATAAAATTCAAGAAATGGTACCAGTGCTCGGTTGGACTTCTTACAGAAAGGTGAATCACATTCATCAAAAATGACGGTCTCTATTGAGAAAGCAAACTTATTCCTTTCTTTCATTGCCCCAATAAATCATTCACTTATGGAAAAAGACTTCAAGGACACACTAATAATTTCACTTCCACAATTCCACTAATATGAAATCTTCAACACAGAAATTGTTAAGAGGAAACTGTAATAAATAACATCTCTAAGCAAACAATGTTTTTTAAATCATCCACAAGTATCCTTGTTTAAGGTGGGTATCAAAGAACTTTGACAATTTACTCAGACTCCACAGAGGAGTTGAATAATTTGGATTGTTGAACCATCATTGGTCATTGGAGACAAATTCAATTGAGTTAGGAATTAGTTTCAGTGACATCATGGAAATTATGTTCAGCATATATCTACTGGGCTCAGCTTTATGTAAAAACTTAAAAATATTGTAAATAATAAAAATCACAAAAACATTGATCTGATAAAATGTATACCAAAAAAAGTAATACCTGATAGAGTGTGGCTATTAGTTCTACCAGGGGAAATGTATTCTAGAAGTTAAGGGGTACACAGAAATAGGATTTTATGAATTACCATATTCTGAGGAGGATTCATAAAGACATCAGGATGTGAATTTGAGTTTGTAATTATATAAAACACAGAAACGAAAAATCATCTCTCAGAACTGTAGAAGGCTTTTAATGATCACATTAGGAGAATACACTGCAACTATTACAAGAATTAACTAAGCCTATCACTAATGAAAAGGGAAAAAAAAACTCTTACAAGCGATATAGGACAGAAATCTCACACTTAGATCCCTACAAGGGGCCAACTAGGTTATACAAATTAGCAAAATTTCCAAATATAAGGGGAAAAAAAGATTAGAATTTGCAGCAGCATCATTTATATTCCTTATTTAAACTCTGTGGAGCACTTATCTTTTTCAGTTTCAAAATGTACCACCTTGCACCTCCCTGGTGGCGCAACGGGTTAAACGCAGTGCTACAGAGCTATGGGCAGCTGCAGCACGAGTTTGTGAGTTTGGTGCCCAGCAGGGAAGCTTCCCACATGGCACAGCAGACCTCTTCTGCCTCGTCTTCTGTTCCCCTCAGCAGTGTATTTCAATTGATCTTCCTGTTCTGCTCCCCACTCTGTCTCTAGTGAACCCTCTCACCGCCCCACACCTCTGGCCTTCACGCCAGCTTGTATGCATAAATAAGTAAATCTTAAAAATAAATGTACCATCTACTTATTTTTCTGAATAACTAGTATAAGTCAATAATCATTGTTCAATAATGTTGTCTGAGTTACTCATTCTCATAAGGAATTTCTCACAAATAAATATACTCTCTCCCTTTTCCAGACAACCGTGTCTTCCCTACACTATTTTTGTCTCCCTTTAGCTCTCTTACAGTAAAAATACCTAAAGTACACCTGAAACTAATTAGTGCTTACATTTTGAATGGATCAACATCTCTGTATTTTATTGGGTAGCCAATTGATGAAGTGCAATTTATTGAAATAACTCTCTTCTCTGTTGCCACCTTTGTCATTACTGTAGTTATTTATATAGGTCTGAGCTTGTTTCTAAAATCTCTAGTCTGCTCTCTTAGGTGACTTTTCTATTTTTGCACTAATAATACATTATCTTAATTATTGTAGCTTTCACATAACTTTTGATATCTCAGTGCCTTTAGTTCTCTTATTTTTGCCTTCAAGATAGAGCTCTTTTGTTGATTCTTTGTGTGTTTACATGAATTTTGCAATCAGTTTGTAAAATTTAACAGAAGGCTCCTGTTAGCATTTTTCTGGGGATTTCATTGAATTTACAGATGAATTTGGAGATAATTGACTTCTTTACATACTAAGTTCCATTACATAAATATTTTCTTATTTCTTTAGGTCATATTGACTCTTCCTCAGTAATGTCTTATCATTTACTCTATATTGATGTATCTCTTCTTTGGTTATATTTTTCCCTAGATATTTGATTCATTTGAATGATTTTATCAGTTTGATGAGTTGAGGATTTAAGTATTTAAGTCATTTAAAAATCTTGGATGGAAATTTAGGAAAATATATCTATGACTAATGGTCTAGAATGATTTCTTATGTAATGACAGAAATTATTACTAGTTAAAATAAAATATTTTTAGAAAATATGAGAAAAATAGAAAACATGAGAATATTAAAACAATTAATCTTTATGACGGACACCAGAAATTGAGTGAAAAATTGAGCTGCAAGCAGTAAAAATATATTGGTAATATGCATAACTGATAAATACAAAGAAGTCATATGTCAAATAAAAAGGAGAAAATATCTCAACTTAATATAGTAGGCTATAGTCATGAGCAGACATTTAGCAAAAAAGAAAGACAAATGACATATATATGCATGATGATGCATTCACATAGTTAATAATTAATAAGTTATTATTTGTCATAACTAGTAATAAGTCAAATGCCAATTATAGCCAAATTTGATATAACTATGCCCCATTTGTTTATCAAAAAATAAAATGTCTAGAAAAACCCGGTGGTGGTGAAGATATGCCACCAAAGAAACATGTATAACTTGCTTGTGAGAAAGAGAATAATAACTGAGAGCTAACTTTGTAAATAATTGATTATAGTACAAGGCTGACACAATCCAGTCATTATTCTCTTAAGTATATGCCATAAGGTGTTAATTTTTGTTTGTCTTGAAAATTGGATGTTGCTGCATATTAATTAGATTGTGCAATCATGGTGTGGGTCTTATCCACCATTATTGAAAATTAAATCAATTGAATAAAAAGGTTAACATTTACTGAACATGGCAAAGGTAAAGGCTTCAATCACACATGTATTTCTTGGGAGAGGCACTGCCATGGGGCCCTGGGAACCCAGCTCATTTTATTTTAAAGATTTATTTATTTATGCATACAAGAACTGGAGTATAAGCCAAAGGTGATGAGAGGATTCACCAGAAACAGAGTGAAGAGCAGAACAGGCAGGTCTACTGAAATACACTGCTAAGGGGAGCAGCGGACAAGACAGGAGAGGTCTGCTGCGCCATGTGGGTCAGCTCCCGGGCCGGGGATCGAACTCATGCTGCAGTGGCTGCAGATAGCTTCATAGTGCTGGGACTTAACACATTGCATCACCAGGGAGGCCCCAGCTCATTTTTGCTGTTGTGTCAAAGTGCATAGCCCTGACTGTTCTTGCCCAGGACACTACTTCAGGTTGTGTTAGAAGTGAACAGCTTTGAGGAATGAGGTAGTGTCTTCCACTAGGCAAAGTGCAGCCTTGACGGAGGCAGAAGAGCACCGAAGCTCAGTGTTTCTCTCCTCTAACACAGCCCCTTGCATGCCCAGCATCCAGCACACACCTGTAGGAGTTGGGGGCACTGGGAGTTGATGGCAATGAGCTCTGTCTGCTGCTTTGGTGCGGAGTAATGAGGTTCTTTGTCTCTTACTCCAGTGTCTTGTGTCTTCTGTGGTACCCATGAAATGATAGCAGACTGATACACTAACTTGAAATTAGGGTAATATTCCACATTCTGCATAGTTTTTCACAGTATTTCCCTGGCCAAAATTTGTCTGATTGTGAATCACTATCAGTGATGTTTGAAAGTCATTTATGAGCCAAGACACATGTAAAATACAACTGATAGTTGTATTATTTGCAACAACCAAAAGAAAAAAAAATCAAAAGTTGAAAATAATACATGTTAATCATTGAGAGAATGGACATGTAATTGTGGGATAGTCACACAAAGCATTATTGTGTGACAACAGTGAAAATAAGCAATCAATAGGTGTATGACAGGACACAGATGCATCACACAGATGATGCTGGTCAAACTCAAGCTGATGACAGAAGACTACATGCAAGATATTTTTCAGGACTTTTAAAGTAAAGGTAACTAATCAATGTATGGGTTAAGATTGTATTGGTGTGTGTGATAAAATTAGAATTTATAAAGTAAAAAAATATATAAGCCTCGTATTCAAGATAGTGGTTAACCCTGGAAAGAAGTCAGGTTCCATGTGATTAGACTAAGCATTTGGGAAGAGTATATACACAGGTGTTCATTAATAGTTGATAATGTAAAAATATGAAATATATATTAATTTTATGTGCAAACTATTAGTTAATAATATTAAAAAATATGACCCATATCGCAAAATAATGTAATTTACAGTCAGAAAAAGGAGAATGGACAAACGAGTCATATTAATGTTACCAAAAACCATTTGTTTCAATCTTCAATATAATGGCCACCAATGGAGAGTAAACTAATTTAATTTCAAACTGCATTAGGTTTTACAGCCTGGAGCACAGACTATAGAGTTTTAAAAGGTATTCTTTAAGTAATCATTTTTATATTAAATTCCATTTTACTTTGTGTAAATTGAAATTTGAACATACCAGTCAATTCAGATTTAAAGCTGATGTTTTATAATTTGGGGATTAATATGAAACACTCCTACCACGACTTTCTTTGCACTGAAAAGAAGCTCAAATAGTATTTTGCTTAAGTCTTTATCCATCGCTTAAAAAATCCAAACACATGAATATAGAAAAATGTTTGAGATGCTGAAAGTTAAATGGATCACTCTATATGCACCGTGCTGAGTAAAACATAAAGTTAAATTAAATTCACAAACAGAGAAAAATGCCAGCTTTCAAATGTCATTAGTTCGCAACTCCATTGCTACCGCTAGATAAAAAAACAATGATATTGAACTATGAAGACCCGAGTCTTCCCAGGGATAAAGCCAAATGTCTATAGATACTATCATATAACCCGTGATCTACTGAACGGGGGTGGGGGGTGGGGTGGGGGGGGTGGAAATCTTAAAAATTACTACGCAGGCATTACACTTATCTTATGACATGTTTGTTAGTGAGAGTTTATAAGTGCATAGGATACCATTTATTTTTCCTTTTGTAAAATTCGACAAATGAATAAAAGTCATAAAAGGAAAACGTTCTCGTGTGCCTTGTCCATGCCATTATATAGTTTTTTTTTTTCTTACTTCTAATTCTGTTTGTATGTGTGGTGCAAATGGAGTCTTATTAGATCTTTGGTTTCTAGTCTCATGATTACTTCTTCACAATTTATTCCATATGCCATATGGTATTTGTAACTCCTACTCCATTAAAAATTGTTATTTTTCTGGCTTTTCAATGACCCTATTACTTTCCAGGGAACCTGAGCCCATTTGGTTTGCAAGAATGTCATCTCAGCAGAAAACCCCTCACAACAAAGATATTTGACTGGTCTAGAAGCCGTATGGCTGTGGCTGGATTCGTGCGTCTCTCGGGTCGGTAGCCGCCAAATTTCTGGCTGCCCATGTCCTCTCCTGGCTCTTCACATGACACATTTGGCCACTTTCTCTTCCCGTGGAAAGCAAAACAAGCCATAGCTACTTTGCAACCAGCTATTAGATCTGTGCGTTCAGGAGTTGAATTTCCCTTTAAACAAAAACAAAACAAAAACAAAACAGTAGTACCCCTGGAAATGTGCAGAGAAATTGCTTGAAAGAAAAGAGCAAAGTACCCAAGTGAATGTGCCCTAGTGCTAAATTGATGCTGGGTTTGGCTGTAATCTGCTGAGGGAATTTAAGGCTTCTCAAAGTCTGGACAGAATGTAGGGGAAATAAAACAGAAGTCAGAAGATTGGGATTCCAGATGGTAATGTTGAATACCGCAAAACAGAAACTTCCAATATCTCTGTAGCTGTTTGATTTCCCTTAATAATAAGAACATCACTCAAGAGATTAAGCATGTGACTTCAAGAAAAAGAAGCAGATTATGGCATTAAGTATTAACATAATAGAGACACAGTTTCCCACCTGTCACACATTAATAAAGGATTTGAGGATGAGATAATAAATTGAGCACAACCCCTGTTCCTCCATTTGGAGCCCAAGCTCCTGACTGTGAAAAGAAAAAAAAAATCAATGGAAATTTCTACTTAAATACCTTTGTCATTTTGATTCTTCTCTGGGAGGTAACATTGAGGTCTATCAGTCTCAACACTCTCCTCGAGCTCTGATACTGCACTCCGGGTAGCCATGTCATTTTGTCATCTGAGCATGCTCCTGAAGTTACCAGAACATGCCACCCCAAATATACCCACTTTGGCAAATGTATTATTTTGAGGGGTAAGGCACTTGAAAAACAGCACATGTAGGAGGGACTTTTCTGTAAACTTCCTTTATCTGCTTAAAGACAGATCTCCCCAAGGGAACTCAATTGTCCTCTCCAAGAAGTTTTATCAGTGAGGGGAGATTGAAACTTATCATGCTAAAGGCAACTAGAAGTGGACACCACACCCAGGCAAACCTTATCATAAATTATCATCTTTATTATCTGCTCACATTTTTCCTAAAAATCATGACTATCTTCTCAAAGGCCTACCCACCATCCACCGAAATGTTAACCCTTAATTTTAAGTCACTTTGAGGAGTTACTCTTTTTCCTTGGGTATCTTGTATTTGTAAGTGAGATATTTGTTAATAAATGTGTTTGTTTTTCTCTTATCATCTTTCTTTTATCAAATGCTCTCAGCTAAGAGCTCTACTACAGTCTTATCACCATTTTCCCAAAATGCAACCTCCAAGTCATCTGATTGGTATTTCTGTTACTGCTTCTCTATGTTGATTTTCCTCTCTGACCTCATCATTGAAAGAGCATATTCTGGGGCCTCCCTGGTGGTGCAACCAGTTGAGCACAGTGCTGTGGAGTGGTAGGCAACTGTGCCGGGAGTTCGATGCCCGGCAGGGGAGATTCCCACATGGCACAGCAGACCTCTCCTGCCTCACCCACTGTTCCCCTCAGCAGTATATTTCAATCGATCTGCCTGTTCTGCTCCCCACTCTGTCTCTGGTGAACCCTCTCACCGCCCCACACCTCTGGGCTGCACCCCAGCTTGTATGCTAAATAAATAAATCTAAAAAACTAAAGAGTAGATTCTGAGACACATGATTCAGGAATGAACTAGGCTGAAGGCCCAATACAACAATTTATCATTTACTGTGTGACCCTGGGACATCGTGACTGACTCACTCTTAATATCCTCCTCAGTAAAGTACCTGCCTCATACTCTGGTTGTAAAGACTGACCAGAGCCTTAACTTGATTTGAAACACTGGTAATGGGGAAAATAAGGAAGCACAAGATGATAAGAAAAATTATAAGCATTATTATATAATCAAATTGATTAAAAAGTCTTTCAATTAAGAGTGCTTTTTAATCAGGCATAATACCTAGAACATGATATAGAAAGATAATAAAATACATGAACACATTTTTGCAATAGGATGTTTGAAATATACCAACACAAAATTGATTTCAAGAAATTTTCCTAACCACAATGATCCTTTTAAAGGCAGTAGTCTTGAGGGAGAAAACTACACATTTATTAAGGTGAAAATTTTAGAAATATTATCTTTTATGATTTGTATTTGAAACATTTTAATTAGCCATTACGTATGAATTTGATAAAGTATGCTATACAATTGAGAGAATGTTTTATGTGTTTTGTTTTTGTGTTGTCTGTATATACATATAAGTCAAAATGTTACCAGGCAGAATGAGGGGCACCCTAGGTCCCCCAAACCTGACAATTATATAGTCATACAACTCCAATGTAATATCAGGTATGTTGGGGCCACTTTTGATGGGACTCAATCTACCCTTGGTATCCTATATAAGGATATTTCTCACAGAGTTGTAATGCATGTATGTCATTTACTTTCAAAATCTTTCCCATAATTTAGATATAATACTGCATTGAATTAAATGTTTATGTGGTTAAATTTCCCTCTGGATTATTAGCTCCTTGAGACAGTGCATATTTATTACATTTATTCATCTCCTTCCCCTTCTCCCACTTTCCACAGAACCAGAAACAGAGCAGGTGGTCAATAAATATTTAATGAATGGGAGGGAATAAAGCAATGAATGATGAATGGGCACTTTGCATGTGGAAAGGCACAAGTTTCTTGGAGCATAGAAAACAGAAGTTGCAAAATCTTGGAGGCACAAGAAAGCTTTTGTGATGTGCATCAAGAACAAAGTGTGAGTGTGGAAAGGGGTGGGAGGACTAATGAGGAGAAGTGAATTGGGGCTACACAATGCAAAGTCCTTAATGCCTCATTAAGCAATTTAGACTCTATCCTGGAGGAAAAATGAAGCATCCTAATGTTTCAAAGATGTAAGTAGCTGAAGAAAAAGATGAAAATTAAATGTGGAGGACAACTAGTGACTGGAAGAACAAAAACCTATTTCCATATTTCACATGAAAAATAATGACGATGACTTAAAGCATGTTCTGCGTCTTTGAGTGAGAACAAGCTTTCTGTACCTAAAAGACTCCTTAAACAATCAGAAGCTATTACAGTCTCTGGAAGGTGAAATTACTAATCTTGTGACTTGTGAATAGCATTGTGGACATTCTTCAAATACCTGTCAAACTCCCCATGTAAATATAGAATAAGAAGTATAAATTTTAAAAAATGCTTATGCGATATAGGATGACATAGTGGAAAATGTATCTAGGAACTCAAAGGACAATAAATTAACATTACAAAAGCAGCCAAAGATTATAACAGAACAAAATGGGTGTGACTGTGTTCCAATAAAAGTTTATTTATAAAACAGCTGGTTGGCCAAATTTGCTCCACATGTTATAGTTTTCTAAACCCTGAATTGTTACCTAATTATAAAAATAGTGTGTGTGAGCAGTATAGATCATTATCACCAAGAATGATAAAATCTCCACCAAAGATGTCCAAGCTTTCTATAACAATTTATGTAATGCTATTATTAATAGACTTTTACCTGAGAATGAGAAAAAATGTTACTTTGTACAACAATTTTCAAATTTCCTTTTGCTTTCTTTTCAAATAAGATACATATTCAAAATTACTCTTTGATGTTCATAAAGTTGGTAGTCTTAGGGACCTGATGTTAGTAATCTCAGACCTGAAGTTGTTGAAAATAATTACCTACAAATTACAATAATTTGAGATATTTAAAATATCAGGAATTGCTTTTATTTGAGTGGTAGCCTATGGTTGCTGTAACCAGATACCATGGACTGGATGGTTTCAACAACAAAAATTTATATCTAACAGGTCTGGAGACTGGAATATCTTCTACCAAGATGCTGGCTGACTTTGTTCCCAGTGAGGATCTTATTCCTGATCTGCAGAATGTCCTTTTGCACTTTTTACTGGGTTTGCTAGAGTTTTGTTGAGGATATTTATATCTCTGTTCATCAGGAGTAGTGAGCAGTAGGTTTATTTGTGATCTAGTTGTCTGCTTTTAGTAGTAGAATAATATTGGCCTCATAAATGTGCTGAGATGTATTCCTCCTCCTCAGCAGCCCCAACCTCATCCAAAATCTAGTAGAGTGCATTGAACATTTCCTTCTTTGATGACCAACAGAATATTTTCAGTCTCTAGTATTTTGGCTTCATTCTTTTCTTCTTACAGCATTTGCATTATGCTTCTATCACCTGGATTTTGCCCCTCTATCAAGACCCTTGATTATGAAATATGGCATTTAATTCTTAGCCCATAATGCAATTTTTCCAATTAACTTCTCCTTTATACCCTGTCAATTCAGGACAAGTCTTTGCTAAGTGCAGAGGCCAACCTAAGGCCCCAGAATTTCAGCCTAAGCCACATAGGTTTGCATTTGAGAGGAATACACATGTTCCTGTGAAAATATATGTAAATATGTGTGCATATATAAATAATTGAAGGATTAACGTATGATAATTTAAAAATATTACAAAATTGGACCTCTCTGGTGGTTCAGGGGTTTAAGTCTCAGCACTATGTAGCTATGGGCAGCCAGTGCAGGACGAGTTCGATCCCTGGACAGGGAGTTAACCCACATGGAGCAGTAAACCTCTCCTGTCTCGCCCACAGTTCCCCTCAGCAGTATATTTCAGTAGATCCACCTGTTCCGCTCCCTAATCTGTCTCTGGTGAAACCTCTCACCCCCTCACACCTCTGGCCTGTATGCCAGCTCTTGTATGCATAAATAAATAAATCTTTTAAAAAATTACAAAATAACTTTAACAAGTATAACATTTACATTGTATTTAATACTTGTATATGGGTCATTCTGTTATTATTTTAGGACTAGGCCTTTTTGTTTGTCTTCTTATTTTATTCTTTTCATTATATATTTATTCATGTAAATATGTACTAACATATATTTATATAATAATATAATTATGTCCCCAATAATTCTCTAAGAAGAAAAGCTTATCCCATTATTGGATATTTTTAAAGAAGGTACTCCTAAATGTTAGCATTTGGTCTTTTTTTCTTGTGAATTCTGAAGTTTTCTGAGAGTTCAGCAAGGTCATGTATTTTTAATATTTAATCGGTTGATAGCTTTCAAAAGTTGATAGCTTTCAAAATCAACTCCAAACATTTTTTTCCAGAAGTTATACCAGACTATTTCGGCAATTCTTCTCCTTCACTCTCCTTTATTATCCCGAAGAGAAAGTATTAATTTTGATTTTATGATAGTTCAGTCGTTTCTATCAATGAACAATCTTTGCCATTCCTCACCACCTATCTCTTCTTTGCTGATCTTTTGCTCCCTCTGAATCAGAAACATTTCATAGATTTTGATCACCCATTGTACAATGTTCGTTTCATTTTGTTGCTTAGATATTTACTCATTTTGGTTCTAGTTTGTTTAGCTCCATTTGGGATTTTTTTTTTCAATCTTCTAGTCGCTGAAGTTGCAGACTGCCTATTAGTCTTTCTTCTATATGTGCTGTTTACTCACTCATGGGCTAGACTAATCCATTCATTTTCTTCCTGAGAATAGTGAATTCTCCCTCTGAATAGATGATGCTATTTTTTAGTGCATTTTTCTCTGTATACTCCTCCAGTAGCAAGTGATGAAAGTGTCATTTTCAAAGGACCTACTATGTGTTGGGTACTATACATAAGCAACCATAAAATTGTTATTATTCTCAGATAAAGGAACAGAGTTCAGATGGCTTAAATAAGAGACAAAAGTTCATGAACCTGGCCTACATTCATGTTCCAAATATATAAACTGAGCTAATTCCAAATTCCAGACATTAGATCAGATGCTGGAAATATAGCAGAGAATAAGACTTTTGATGCCTCTAAGTTCAAGGATTCCTATGTGGGACATTGTCAGTATATAGGTATATGTGCATTGATATATAAAATAATACAATTTTTTAAATATAAAAACATAAAAGCTGTGATACATGCAATGAAGGAAATAGATGTACGATCTGATAGGACATAACAAGATATGAGGTGTTTGGCCTTACCGGTGAGCTGACATTTAGCAGACATCTAAAAGGGAAGAAGAGTTACTCATTACAAGTTAGATGGGAAGAGCATTCCAAGCGCAGGAATGTGAGTACAGCATGAATATATGGCAGGACAAGTTGTAGGTGAGTTTAAGACCTGAAATATATCTAATGTCACTAGAGTGTAAGTGGTGCGGGAATAGATGAAGAGGGAGGCAAGGACTGGACTGTCATCATCTAGAGTGCAGATGCCTTCACCTCCCTTGTATGTCAGTGTGGAGTTCTTGACACAGCAATGAAAGAGCACTTAACACCCCTGGGGACTTACTAGCTCTTGTCTTTCTAGAAACATTGAAGAGTCCCATATCTCAGTTCAGTTGCCCTTATCTCACTATACATATTCCATTGGCAAACTCCTTCAGTCTCGAGGTTTTAGAAACCACACACAGCATATATCCTGATAATCTCCCAATATGTCCTATACCTGGATACTCCTCTACAGTGCAGAACTGTATATCCCATCATACACTAGACATCTCCATTAAGATGATTACTAAACATCTCAAATATGACTTGACCAAAAGTGAACTCATCTTGCAGTCTACCAAGTGTGGGACTTGATTTTACTTATTTATAAAATACAAAACCATCCCATACTACTAATGCTGCCAGAACACACACACACACACAAAAAAAAAAAAAAATATGTCAGTGATAAAAGACTTTCACAGCAGGCAGTAGGTAAGCTTACTCTCTGGTTCTGAGGCAAGCATTACCTCATCTTTCAATATTGCCCCCATAAGCTCAATCCTGAGAGGTGGCCCAGGTAAAGAACATTCAAGGCTTTGCATTCATGATGTAACTGCAGAGATAGTAGGAAGTAAAGAAACCCAGGAAGAACTGTATCACCCAATACTTCCATAAAATGGATGTGAGGTGGTTCATGTCGTAGAGTCCTATGAAAATGTGCACAGCTCAATAGGCTGCTACGAGAGCCCTTGACAAGAAGGGTAATTTAGAGACACTGGTGCTCAGGTCAAAATGTCAGCAGAGATCTTGGCGGTACTTCCCTTCTCATCCTCAGTGCTTTTGTAGGCTGCTGCCTGCCTGGGATGAAGGTCTAGGTACTGGGTGAAGGTCGGGGAGCTTCGAACTTTCTCCTCATATGCCCGTCACACAGTTTCTAGATTCTCTCTAGAGCAGCTGTATTTTGAGATCCATCCCACCCAGAAGAGGAGGAGAAGGATGGCATAGTTACCTGCAGCACAGTCCTAAGAGTACAACTTCTCCACCTATATCTTAGTTGGTCCCTAGACTGTCCCTTTTTCAACGGATGGAAACTACTGTGGAGACAGAATAGTGGCTCCTCACTATTGCCCCAATAAGCTGCAATGTCAGCCTCTGCACCCTCTTTTCTTGTGAAAAGTGCAACTCCATAGCTCCCATCATCTTGTGTCCTCTTAAGTGTGTTTGTGCACAAGTATCCTCTGTGCTGCTGCTTCAGTTGAAGACTCTCCAGCTGTATCCACTGTCAACCACATAATGATGCACGAGGGACAGCTGTTGCCAGGGGTTCATCTGCTGCCAGGGGTTCATCTGCTCCACTCCAGACTGAGCTGTGGACATCTCTACATCTGCTGTTGGAGGTGGGTCCCTCATACATAGCCTGACCCACATTTCTAGGTTTCCGTAGCTCCCCAACTTGTAACAGGTGGTTCCTAGGCCCCTCTCCCTGCCCTGTAACAGACTCTCAGAGACTTCACCAGCTTTTTTGTCCCTGATGCCAGCTTGTGAAATCAGTCGGCTCGTTTCCACCTGTGCCAGTCTCCTTACCATACTACTAATATACTTTTATCTACTTATTCAGTTTGTTCATAAACCTAAAGGGCATAGTCCACTTTTAGGAGGGGTCTAAGAAATCCTCCTGTGTGCAAACCTATTCTCTTTTTACCCTTTGGCTATCATTGATGCCGAGTTGTGCTGTTACCGTACTCACAGCCGCCACTGCTGGTGCTTTTCACCCTGGCAACCACCATGATTTCTTGTTTTGTAAAGCTATAAAAAGGGATTCACAGACTTTTGAATAAGTACGCAGAGAGAAGCAAATTTTGTTTAAGAAAGAAAATAAAAGTTTATTAGGAAAAAAGACAAAAAGTAAAGACTCCCAGGTAGAAGGCACCTGGGAGGGGCAGAGAAGCCATTATGGAGTTTTGATTTGGGATTACAGACTTCCTTTCCCTCATTATTCCAAATTCCATCAGCCTCTCTATGATCAGTTAGTTCTCAGTGATCTCACCTCATCTGCTACTGTACTGGGGACCTGAATCACAACCCCCAACTTTTTTGCATACTTCCTTTATCTTTCCCTTCTTTCTCTATTTGTTGCCTGTATCTCTTAACATTCTTTTTTATTTTTTAAAGATTTATTTATTTATGCATACAAGCTGGGTACAGGCCAGAGGCATGGGGAGGTGAGAGGGATCACCAGAGTCAGAGTGGGGAGCAGAATAGGCAGATCGTCGGAAATACACTGCTGAGGGGAGCAGCGGGCGCGGCAGGAGAGGTCTGCTATGCCATGTGGGAATCTCCCCAGCTGGGCGTTGAACTTGCTTCACTGTTGCCAACAGCTCCACAGCGCAGCACTTAACCGCTGCACCACCAGGGAGGCCCCTCTTAACATTCTTAACTCCCTGAGGTCCCTGCCTCTCTGTCCCTGAAGCTGCCTGATTATTTTAACTTGCCCTATGTCTCATCATGAAGGGGCCAAACTCCAGGGAAGTCTTGACAGTTGCATACAGAAATTGACAGACCTTTAGTAAAAGTTGACTGCTGAGTGATTAGGTAGAGTCCCACAATCTCTCCCACAAACTAAGTAACCCGAAGGAAATTCTAAGCACAAGTGAGACTGCATCCCACACACCCTATTCACAACCTGTACACTGTCATGGTGATTTCTAAGACTTTACACAGTGTGGAAAATCTATATCTTCACATTTCTGTAGTTACTTGTTAGTAAACAAATGGTTTATACACCCAATATTTTATATATTCTTTACAAACCTGAAAGTCTGCCCACTTCAGGCAATTGTATCTGCATTTACCCACAAGAACACTGAACTTTAGAAAATTGGAGCGAAATCTTTATATTTACAGGACAATAAATCAAGATCCTAAGGTTGAAACCCAGGGTCGAGTGTTGAAATCCCTAAATCTAGATTCCTTGTGCTATAGATATTTATGGATTTAAGGACTCTTCCTTGGTCTATTCAAAAAAAGATTGTTTTGCCATGTGCTTTCATTATGTGAAATAAATACACCTGCAGAATATTGGCTATAATTTAAACACATCAAAAATGTATCAAGAGATCCACTGCTAGTCCTGGTTTTACTAATTACCATAGATGTGACATTTGGAGATCCATTTACACTTTAGTAACTGTTAATGAATGTCTGTCTAGCACAAACACTTTTTTTATTTTAGACATATAAGTGAATTGAGAGGCCCATAAAGAACAGTTGTTCAGACTGCAGGCAATTGTCTTTCAGGAAACTCCCTGGGGAGGTTGGGGGAACCATAAATGGATTAACCCTCTCAACTGAAAAATATATAAAGACAGGGGCTAAAAAGCCCTTTGATTTACATATTTTTCTCAATAGTGCTTGCCCTCATTTTTGGCTCACTCTGAATTTCTGCTTTGATAAAAGAAAAAGTGCTAAAATTAGGCTCTTAATTTATTCTACTAGTCACATATGCTTTCTTTCATCTTGCTAACTTGTAATAAGCAAATGTCTTAATCTCATCATTCACATCCTTTCTTGTTGGCAGGTTTAAAAAAAAAAAGAATAAAAGCAGAAAGATCAATTTTTAGAGAAGAATATAATAAAGTCCTCTGGTCCCCCCAGAAGGAACTAACTTTTTTTTTTTGTTAACACGACCTTACTTTGTCCCACTGAATAATGCAAAATTTGTTTGGTTGTACCCTGCAGGGTCTTCAGGCCCGGAAGCCAGGGGCAGCAGCAGTACTGAGTTGGCACAAAGTAGCAGAAATGTCATTTTTTAATTATGTGATTCTGAGGAGAATCTATTATCCACCACTGAGATGCTGAAATCAGACAATTTATCTCCAAGGCAGCTCTGTCTACAATCTAGAATATATATCTCTTGTCACTGCAGGAAATAGAACGAAAGGATGTTTTTATTTCTGGTGCCTTATGTTTATAAATTTATTCCTTTAAGTGTTGCCAGAGAAAGGGACTAACATCCTCACAGGAGCATGTCCCACTCTGCCTTTCTTCTTCCTTAAGGATGTTTCAGTCAGACTCTTCTTTCCCCGGTTCGTATCCAACTGTGCAGTTCTCACCTTCAAGAATTCCTCACAACTCCATCTCAAGTTCCAAATGCCCAATGCCAAGGTAAATAGAAACAAACATTGAGGAGAGACCTAGCAAACCAGCGGCATCCACCTAAATTAATCTAAATACCAATTGCTCTTTTGCATTTCAAACAAGATGCTGGAAACTATTTGAAACATATCCTTTCTTCTTCTCTTGAAATACTTTCATTTTAATGTAAACTAATACTTATACCTACCAGCTTGTTCTTAATCGTTCTTCATTATTCCTGCTTTTTTCCCCTTAAGGCATCAAGGTAAACGAAAGAATTTAGTTCAGATTTGTCTACCCTCCTTTTAAAAAATCTGCCAAATTCATTATGTTCACTGCAGTGTGTGCATCAGAACTCCAAGCAATTCACATCTATTAACCATCAGGTACAAGCGAAGTGCTTTTAAACCAAACGCATGCAGTTGATTTTAAATTAACGTATGCTTTCTATAAGCATGGAGAAATTTGATCAAAACCTGTCACGACAGCATGCTAATAACTGCACTGCCCTCTAGTGTAGACCTCTAGGTATAGCACCGATAGGACTGCCAGCCAAATGCAAAGAATTTGTTTTGTTTTGTTATGTTATTTAGCTTAGCTTTGTTTTGTTTTGTTTTGTTGGACCTGAGTGTGCGAATGTACGTCCATGGGAGTGTGAGGGGGTTGTAGGTTTTCAGACTCGAAAGTGCAATGTTACCTTCTAGGCTGTGGAATCGGGTTTTATTCCTAATGTGAAGTTTTAAAGACTGTCGGCTTGTCTCCTCGTGTCAAAAGCATATATCGCTGAGATATTTTCATCTCTCCTTTTTGGGCAAATTGAACTAGGGAAAAATATGGTCTGTCCAGGAGATTTCATTGCTGTAAATATTAAGAGATGAAGATTCCAATCACAATTTTTACCCATCTCGGGTATTCTTTCATAAACATATGCAACACAGTTTAAAGAAGAAATATGTTTCGACACAGTGTCATTTAGGTTTATGTGTTCATAAAATAACTCAGACTGAACAGAAAGGAAATCATATCCAGAAATATGTGCCCATAGGTAATAGTAGTTACTCATCACTGAAGAGCTGTGTTCAATTCATTGGGAGATTTTATTCTGAGACTGTCAAAGCAAACATTCCTTGAAACGTCTTCCAGACTGGGATCAGGAATACTTGGGAATTTTGATATTCGGTATCAACATAAATACAGAGAGGAACCTGTTGAGCCACTGGAATTTATTTTATAGCAGCTGCGGGACACTTAACCCTTACATGACTGCTTAAACTGACTGACGCTCATATGCCCATATTGCACTTGCCTATCACTTATGCTAGTCAGCTGGGTTGGTCTGAGGTATTTCAGTGGTGTTAATTCCCATTGCCTAAATTCTGAGATAGACAGATAAATTGCTTTTTTCCCCTAAATAACTGGGCAGCAGAAATGTCAATTCCAAAGACAGACAATGTGTGTTCAAATTCTAGATCTAGCCCAAGTGCAGTACTTCTGTGAGTTACACATGTTGAGCTTCAGTTTCCCATCTCTGAAATGCAGGTGACAATAGACTCGACATCACAGACATTCACAAAGATGGAATAAGCGAGGACACACATGTCAACTAGCATGGTAATTATCATATGTGGACATATGCACATGAAGAAACTGTTAGTTGTGTAAGTACTTGGTTTTTAAATTAAAAAAAAAAAACCCTCCTTAACTCCTCCCTCAGTCCTCAGTATCCTTTCTTCGGTGATGATGGCATTCTGGGATTTGTAGTCCTAGGTGTCTTGGATTTCTCTGGCTTGAGGTGGGGGGTGGGGTTCTGGGACACTCCCCTTTTCTGAGGACCACCCTCTTACAAAACCACTGTCCATTGGGACCAAGTCCTCAAAGCTGAGATTGAGAGAGCTGGAAGGATTGCAGAAATCGAGGGCACCGTGTCAGCAGGTGCAGCCCTAACATTCCCTAAAATATCCTCTTCCATGGTAGTTGCTAAAGACAGCAATTGCCTAGAGTTGCTCTGAGGAAATGTTCTGTAAAATATTAATGGATTTGAAAAGAAGTCTGTGACTAAGGCGAATTGACTGTCTGAATCTCTACTGTGGTTTTCAGAACAGGCATATGGAGACGCAGGGATTGTTTCCATTTCACCCAATAGCTTTCACCCTCAGCTGATTAGGGTGTTAATGTTAAAAGAACACGTTATTGCCTAGAAAAAGAAAAAGAAAGGATGATATGGCTCTCAGTATTGGCTCTCGTTGTAACTAGTTAGCTACTTAATCTTATGAAAATAATTCAATTCTATGACTATTAGGGTCCTGATTTGAGAAAAAAGGATTTAAATTTCTCCAGGTTGTACAGTCCACATATGATTCATTACTTGATTGTGTCTTAACTGGTGAAATGATACCAGATTCAGAAAGCTGACTGTACCTACCAGTCCAAGTATATACAAAATCTACTATTATGTGTATGTTTATGTATAATTGTGTGTGTGTTTGTGTGTGTGTGTAGGGTTATCTACCACTTTACTTATTCATGTATAGGGCACAACTTCTTTAAGGGGAAATAGACAAAGAAACTTAGTCCAAAAATTAATTTGAAACTATGATACAACAATATTCAGGGCATTGTAAATTTAATAAAAGTATTAAATAATAAAAGTTTAGAGAGGTCATTAGTTTTGACAAGGAAATCATTGCTCTGAAATAAAGTTTATATGGCAGATTCTACTAATACTAGAATTACCAGCACTAATAACAAAACTTCTTTCCTTCACCCAATTTCATAGCGAAATGAGTCTCTTAGTTCTCAAATTATTAACTCATTGTTTGCGGGTAGTTTTTATTGCGCGCTAACAGGTGGCACGGGCCATTTTTGCTAATTTTTTAAGTATAAAAAAAGTATAAAAATAAACATATTTATGTGTTACCCGCATTCTACCGCTAGTCCATAAAGAATGTATTAATATGTGTCCTGCGCTCTACTACCAGTCAACGTAAAACGTATAAATACGTTTCCCGCAATGTGTTAAAAACAAATAAAATATAATCCAAGTATTTGAAAAGTACTCAAATATCTATTAAGTACCTCTATAATTGAATATTTCTTTCAAATTCTGAATCATATTTCTCCATATATTCATAGGGGAGCATGTCCATGCAGACAAGCACTCACACACGAACACACACACACACACAAACACACACACACACACGCACATGCAGAAAAGTGGCAGAGATGCATCTTTATGTTAAGGGATACAGTGCATTTATTAAATCTTGCCAAACAGTGCATTCTCTTTTCACTATATTTGACTCATGTCCAGCAGGTAACTTACCATGTTGATGAATTTTCCTGTGGAGAATTTGACTTTCTATTATCCATCCCTCTAAAAGATGCTTTAACAAAGAAAGAGAGAAAGCATAAGCTTTCCTAAAGACTCCTGGGTATTTTGTCCTTTCTGTCTACCTTAAGGCAAAATTGTGACTTTCTATACAACTGTTTATAGTATAATTTTTTTGGTATTGGTTTGAAGAATAAAAGAGACATTTTTATTGCTCTTCTCTGCACTCTAAGTGACAGCTCCCCCTCCAGACATATTTGTTTCTTAATAAGTTTAGAATGAAAATATTTTCCTTTACTTTACCAGCCCAAAGTACTTACCATTCTTTGTTATAATTCATGCAACAGCATTCAGCATAGCATTGTTCAGTTTATTTACTTTGTTTATTAAGAAAATAGATACTTTTCAGTACAATGAGATCATAATTTAGTGGTCACACAATTTGCCTAAAATATTCAGGTGTTCACATCCTGAACAGATTTATCTAAAAATAAGATGATAATAACAAGGCAACAGGTAACAGATGCTAGCTTTAGAAAATGGAACTCAGAAATCAAATCAAAGCTTCCGAGCTAAGGAATGTATGTCCAGTAAGAGAATACATGACGAACGATTCCTTAAAATATGATCCAGGGTGAAAAAAACACACACAGACAATGAACATCCAACAGTATTTTACATTTGAGTTTCTAATTTCTTTTTTCTCTAAAACATACATAAGTTGTCAAGATATGACTATGAACTTTGAAACTGGTGAGCTGTGTGAGTGTTTAGGCATATTATGAATCATATTCCCCAAGATGGTTACCTTCTCCACCATTACTAACATTGATAAATTTCTGTTATTGTGTATGGCTTAAAAATTGCTTTAAAATCACAGGCCATAACTTATTCTATCTAAATTTTAGAGAAAGAGAATTATTCAAATCAGAAATACTGTATTCCTACAATATCATTTTAAAAGAATTAACAAAACAAGTTTTCTTTACATTTTGTGCTGTCATGATTATTCAACCAAATATATAATTATAAAAAGAGATAATGAAAAATTCAATTAAATAAAACCTTAATAAAATATATGTATCTATATATGCTTCATATCTTTATTTAGAAATGTGTTTAATCACGAGCTACATGTTTTTAAACTATTATTTTCATCCTAGATTGTATTTTTTTTTTTTTTGCTTTTTGAATAGTAGTTCCATGTATGTTCTCACTCACATTTAGCCACATCAGGCTACTTATTATATGTATAAAGGAAAATGAGCAAAAGGCAAGCAAGATAACATAAGCAGTCTGCTGTCAGTGGTCTAGACATTATCTTTTAAAGAAACATGACTTTGGCTTCTTTAGAATATTCCTTTTGAGGATGAATGGTTTCCTAAACTGAATATGGAAATAAGGAAAGAAATATTATGAGATTATTACAACATCTATTAAATGTAGAGGAACACAATGAAACTGTGACTGTAAGGTCTGCAGCCTCCCCTAAGTTAGGCAGCACCCCACTGTCCAGTCAGCTGTTCAATAATGACTGGAGACTCAATGAGAACAGGAAATCCATCCTGAAGGTTTTACTGTGATGATTGATTCTAGCTTTCCTAACCAAAATCCAAATGGTTTGGTAAAGGATTGACCTTAAGCATGTATTTCCTTTTTATCCTGCTGAACAAATACCAATTTTGGAACATATTGAAGATTCTTGAAATGTTCAGCTCAAGTCATGTAGCAAAATACATATTGCATGATATCATCTCTGACAAGGCCAATGCAAGTCCAGAAGAAGTTAGAATTTGAAATGCAGAGTGCATTTTGAGTTTCCAAAGCCATATTGTATCACGTGTAGAAAACTGTCCTCTCTTTTTTTTTTTTTTTTTTTTTTGGTTAATGAACTGCTTATTCTTTAAAGAAAAAAAAAGAAGAAAGTCAAATATTTTGCTACATGTATTATAAATTCATGTGTCACTTAAGAGAAATTAGAGTAATTTAAACTAGGAAGCCACATCTTTCCGCCAATAGGGTGATGTTAGAAAGCAGACATACCTTCCATAGCAATGAGTATCATTGAAGATGGCAGTAAATTGACAACAACAAGACCCAATAAGGCTCTTTTTCATCTTCTGGCACTCTGAATAGGCTGATTCATCTCATTCATCCAATCTTTTATTGAACAAATAACTATTGAAGTTCTGTGCAATAGCACTTTTCTAGGCACAACAAATAATCATAATAAGAAAAAGTTTTAGCCATCATAGTTTTCATAGTCTCATGGGGAAGTTGGAAAATACACCTAAATAAATACATTGTTCTAGTTCCACCTATGAAGACATAAAAGAGCAATGAAATAACTACTGACTGGTGGGTATAAATGGAGCTGACTACTTTGTTAGGGTTATGGAAGATTTTCCTGGAGGAGTAAAACTTGAGTTGTGACCTAATTGATGAAAAGAAGGCATCCATACCAAGATCCAAAGGAAAAGACTCCTTGGAGGTGAGAGATGCAGCAAGATCCAAGGCCTTTAGATCATAAAACATGTCATGTTCAAGGGCCAGAGAAAAAAGTCCAGTATCAGAAACTATGATATTGTGGAGACAAGGAGGAATGACCAGATCGCATGGGATGTGGGTCACTGCAAAATTTTGGGTTTTGTTAAGTACAACTGGAAAATATTAGAAAGTTTTAAGCAAGGGAGTGGATATGATTTGCCCTTGTTCATAAAGTTCACAACCCTCAATTAATATTTGGTATTTAAAGTCCATTGGGATCCACAGTGTTCAACACCTGACTTGAAAGTCAATATTTATTCATTTAAAGGAATATGTAGGAGAATCACTTCCTAAGACTTCTTCTGCCCTTCTATCTACTGTAGCTAAGAATCGAAAGGAGTGAATGGGATTATTGCCACCATTTGCAGGAGGGCAGGAATAATTTTGAGAATTCAGTTCAGGATCTCTTGCCTGCACAACCCCTTCCAAGGCAGAATTTTGTGTTATTTTCCATTTTAAAATGCTTTCCAAATTGTACAAACCTCAGGCTCAATCACTTGCATCAAATTTAATTTTATATCTAATGCCCAAACTAAAGGAATTTTTGTCTTGCATACTTTCTCTTTGCATTTTTATAGCTTATATTATATTTAACCTTATGTCATAGCTATTTGTTTGTCTCTATTATATCTTTCAAAGACACACACTCCTTGAAGTAATAGTCCATGTATATACTTCTTAATTTGTTGACTCATACAAAGGACTAATTCCAATTCTGCCTACTCAAATGAATGAAGATTATCATCTGCGATTTATGGCTGAAACTATTTCTTTAGAACACAATGCCAGTAATTCCAACAGGAATAAGCACCTTGACAATTTTTTATGTGAGGGTAGAAATGTATTTAAATGCAAACGTCTAGGTTGAATAAAATCTAATTTACTTTTTAAAAGGTCCCTGAATTGTGTTATGAAAATTAATATCCCATGAAAATTAAAAGTTCCAAGCATCTGAATGTTCTTCACTTGTTTTTATCAATCTCTATTTTAATGGGAGAACTAGTTTGCAGTTTTACTTTTGCTTCTCAGTATTAATACTCATATTTCATGTATTATATATTGCAAAACATAAAAATATATCACTGAGTCTCATCGAGTCTAGAATCAAAACAAGAATCGTGTTTCCCCCGTAATGTCCAGTAATCATGGATATTTTGTCATATGTCATCTTTTTCAACTGTAATGAATCATTAACCAGATTTTTATCTTATTAGGAAAATTGCTGTAAGGAATGGTGGAGGCTTTAGCTAACACTTAAAGTAGTTATTTTATTTTTTTAAAGATTTATTTTATTTTTGCATACAAGTTGGGGTGCAGGCCAGAGGTGTGGGGCAGTGAGAGGGTTCACCAGAGACAGATTGGGGAGCAGAACAGGCAGATCAACTGAAATACACTGCTGAGGGGAGCAGTGGGCAAACAAAGCAGGAGAGGTCTACCTCGCCATGTGGGAATCTCCCCGGCCTGGCAGCAAACCAATGGCCACAGCAGGCGACAGCTCCACAGCTCTGTGCTTAACCATTTGCACCACCAGTGAGGCCCTAAAGTAGTTGTTTTAGTACTTGAAGTAAAACAAACAACATCATGTAAATCCAAATCTTTTGCCTATTTTCCAACAATAGCCTCACTTACCTTACCATTAATATGAATATATAAATGCTCTCTACTGAAATTGCATTGGAGATTTAATTTGTAAAAAATACAATTTTACCATACAAACTAAGTTAATTTTGAAATCCTTTTTAATGTATAATGTATTCTATATTTGCAGTTTATTTTATCTTGATATATTATTCTTAATATACTTCCTGAGGTAACTTTACAAGGTCATCATTCTAGAAAATCCAATTGATATATAGATAAAATTCTTAGGGGTTCAATAATACTGATTGAAAAAAAATTTTAAAAAGAAAATTTCCTAAAATCCATTTCCACCTATAAAAAGTATCTTATTCCTGCAGAAAAGGTCAGCTTTGTTTAACTCTGAAGTGTATGCCAGGATGAACTTAGATTAATTTTATTTAAAGAGAAAGAACACAAAGTGACAACTAAATTTAGGAACAGCACATCTTCTCTACATAAAATTAAAAAAATATATTTTGTATTTGTTTTAATATAAAGGATATCTCATTAGGACTTTAGAAATTAGAAGATGATGACAATATCTGCAAATATGTCAAAGATAAAAAGTGAGCTTTACGTATTTTCATTTGGACATCAGTGAGAAAGTTTCTAATTTTTCAGGAGACGTAAATTCATTGCAGATGGCAATGGTGATTGTTCTCAACTACATTAATCAGTTTCATTGAAACAACTGAACTTTGAAAAATCAAAGCTTATTATTCATAACCCATGACTTTTCCAATGCCGATATTTTACAAAGACTAACTCCCAAAATGCTTTCCTTTTGAGTCTTCAGGGCAGAGCTCTTTGAGTTCTTGCTTCACAAATTCTTGTTGTTGTTTTTTTTTCCAGATTCTTGTCAATTTGTTTCTTATTCAAAGTTGTCTATACTCATCCTCAGTCTGATCCTTAATGGATTCTCACTTTCTCTGTACGCTCAGCTCTCAACTTTTCTCCTCCATCACACACACACACACACACACACACACACACAGGCACTTCAGACATTTATCGGTAGTACAATAAGTACATTTAAAATGAAGATGGCAATAGTGACCAAACTGTGCAAATTAATAACAATTTTCAACTCAGAAATGGTCTGTTTGAAAAATGGAAAAAATACGTCTTTGAACTATGATTTTCTTTTTTTTTTCTTCAGTTTTTTTCAACCTCCCTTTGGCAAAGTCCTCATATTACAGAACTCAAAATGTATTTCTATATTCTTATGTATGATGAATTTGGCTAATATGCATTGCTGTTCTTTACATCTTAAATATTTGAATTAATAAAAGGCTAATGTTATGTTGCCCTCAGCAAAATTGATTTACATGTTAATTTGCAAGATTAGCACCCAAATGTTGAGTTCCTTTTGAAAGGTTTCCCTGCATAAAGACTTTATCTTCCTCATAGTAATCAGCACCTTTATCTTCATCATCATCCTTTTTATATGTATTGGAATCACGTTGTGGCACTTTTCAGCAGTAAATGAAATAATTTGCTTTTCCATATATATAACTTCTCTTTCAGTCATTGATGTCTATTCTTGGAACTTTAGTAACTGAATATTTAACACACTGGCATTTCAAGTCTAGCTCTCTGAAATTATAAAAAAAGGTATTAGCTTTTGTGCTTTAGCAACCAATAGCTCCATTTAAGTCAGAGAAAATGGATTATAATAACAGTTAATTTTTGGAACTAGTTATTCCTAGAAAGGCTAACCCTTGACTGCTAAAGCCTGACGAGTCCCTGGAACTGTTAATTAACAGGTAGGCATTAGCTGCACCACATTTCCTGAGCAAATAGCTTCATGAACTCTCTCCTTAAGAGTTTTGTATATAAATTTCACATACCTTGTAACTAACACTACATGAAACCATTGTTTGGAGGTAATATCTGTACGTAAGAATTAAGAAAATCAGAGGCGTCCCTGGTGATCTAGGGGTTAAGTCTCAGCACTATCACCAAGTCCTAAATTCAATCTCTGGCCAGGGAGCTGACCCACATGGTGCAGCAGACCTCTCCTGTCTCATCCCTTCTCCCCTCAGCAGTGTATTTCAGTAGTCCACATGTTCTGCTCCCCATTCTGTCTCTGGTGAATCTTATTACACCTCACACCTCTGGTTTGCACCCAGTCCTTCTACACACAAATAAATAAATCTTTAAAAAAATAAATACAAAAACAAAGAAAATCGAAAGGAAAACTTTATATATTTATATTGCAAGTGTAAATGGAAGCAAATTTTCAGAATGACTCAAGCAACTCCTCCAGGGATCAGATGCTTTGCTGATGCTTACCACGATGCTCCCACGCCTCACTGACCTTTCCTGCTCTGAGTGGTAGTTGCCTTCATGAAAAGGTCAGATCTCGCTCCTGTTTGGGGATTCAATTTTACATTTCTAGACATAAAAAGACTGATAATGGTGATGGCCAATTTTACGTATCCACTTGCCTGGGCTCAGGTGTGTCAGTGGAAGTGATTCTGAAAGATATTAGCACATGACTCAGCAGAATGAGTAAAGAGGTTGCCTTCACCTGTATAAAAGTCGAGGGCTTGGATACAACAAAAAGGTGAAGAAATGGCAAATGCATTTTCTCTTATTGAGCTGGGACCTCCACTGTTTCCTAGTCATGGTGCTTTCAGACACTGGAACTTATACCACGGGTTCCTCTGGCTCTCTGGCCTTTAGATTCCAACAGGAATTACACGGCAGCTTTTCTGCAAGTCTTCCTCCAACTTGTAGGTGGCAGACTGTGGGACTTCTCAACCGCCTTAGTTATGTAAATCAATTTCTACAACAGTCACTGCATATATATACATGAATATATAGAATGGTATATAATTTTAATGCAGTATATACATTAGGGATTCAAAGATAATTTCCCTGAGTTTTTATAGAAGGGTACACTGCGAGCTTACTGATGTTTCCCGGTAGATTCATGTTATCTAAATATATATGGATACCTCTTTTCAGTTTGAATTCCAATGAAGGGATAGCTCTGAAAAACACTCAGTTCTCACCCTTATCAAAAATGGGGTGGGGGAGAGCAAAACAAGGAAAAAACAGAATGTATAAAACTTTACTTTTCCATATTCAGAAGCAAATACAGATGAACATCCATAAAAAGTATACCAACAGTTCTCAGTACTAAATATGTATCAGAATCACCTGGGGAACATTTTTTTTTTTAATGTGCATTCCTAGGCACCAATTCTGAAATTTCAATTTTGGGATTTTGAGATGAAGTACTATATTATTAATTTTAGCATTTTATGAATGATTCTGAAGTAGATCCGGAGGTAATACCTGGCTTAGAAAGTGAAGAATAGAGAGTTGAAACAATATACTGATGAATACCATTTTCATTAATATGGAATTTAGGACGGATTCTTTATAATTGTGAGTTTTTAACAAGTGTACAAAAACTAAAAATAGTTTCCAGTAAGATAAAGATATTATTCCAAAATGTGACATTATCTTAGGAGGGATAATAAACACGAAAAGAGAGGAAAATACAGAGACCGAAAGATTAGCTAATCTTTGTGAAAGCTTGCGCTTCTTCTTGTTTAAGCTCTAGCCTCCATTAAATCAATAAAATACTGATATTTGTCTTACCGTGAAGATGTTTGTAGACGCAATGAGTGCTCATAACACTGGTCAACAGTGAGATCATTACTGACTTAAAAGGCACTAATCTGTAGCATCTTGGTGTGCTGAACATAAATATAACCCTGAAAACTTTTCATTAGCTCTCGTTTTGAAGATATTTCATATAATTCATTTTATATGTTTCACCGTGTAAATTTATCCAGTAGGACTGCAACAACATCTTAAATCAGCTTAGAATGATGTAATATTGCATCGCATTGCATAATACCATCATGCACACATCATCCAGAGTTGATTGCATCATTTTCTGCTGCAATGCAAAACTACTGCCAGGCGGCTGCTGAAGTAAGCTGACGTCAGCAGTGCACTATAGAAAGCTCTGTCGGAAAGGTTGAGCATGGGGAATATTTCAGACTTTGTGTGAGACAGTTGAAGCTACTGTTCCATATAACTGTTATAATTTTGTCCATTTAGGCACAATACAGAACAGTAATGCCTTGAAAGTGCATAAATAGTGTGGACAATTTCTGCTCTATTTGTGGGAAAGTGACATTTGCCAACCAGAAGAAAACGATCACTTCTCAAGTGAAGAAGTCTTCTCATCTTTACTTCTGATGCAAGGTTGGTGACCAAGACAAGCCTTGGGCCCTGCATATATGTTGTGCTCCATGTATAACACAGCTTTCACAGTGGTTAAATGGCAAAAGACCAGCAATGCCGTTTGCAGTTCCCATGGTGTGGAGAGAGCCAAGCAACCACATAAAAGACTTACTTCTGCTTGGTTCCTCCTCTTTCCAGAGGAATAACGAAGCAAAAGAAGTCAAGAATAGTCTACCCAAATATTCCATCTGCATTGAGACCAGTTCCACATGGTAAGGGACTTCCTATTCCAGAACCTCCAGCAGAATATTCTCTTGATTCATCTGGTGAGGACAAGGCGAGCTGACCTGCTCTTCTCCTGTTCCATCAGCATGCAGTGATCCAGATTTTCACTGTGGTGCATCATCAACCCCACACAGACTAACACAGAAAGAACTAAATGACCTGGTTTGTAATTTGGACTTATCTAAGCACAAGGATCAAGACTCCAACAATGGAATCTTCTAGGCGAAGATGTCACAATTACGTTATATCAAAAGCACTACCAGCAGTTGGAGCCTTTCTTCAGAAAGGAAAAGTACTCTGGTATTCAGGTCCGATATTGAGGGCCTCATGAATGCCTTAGAAATCATTCATGACCCATTAGAATGGAGACTATTTCTAGACTCTTCAAAACTGAGTCTTAAGGCTCTGCTTCTGCACAATGGAAACCGTCTTCCATCTATTCTATTCCTGAACAGCTGTACAAGAGACAAGCAAAGAATCTAAGAAGTAGCCTATGATTTGATTTTTTACAGGTATTAGCCATAGGCCTATTACTATTGGCATGCATTTTGTGATGTAAACATCAATTTATTGCAGATTACAAAATAAAAAAACAGAGCCCAAGTTAGAATTTGACTTTCAAATTTGTGTTGCGCACATACAAATTGATAGGAAATGACTAATTTTATTTCAGTAACATGATGACTTTTGTCAAAATTTGTTGACCAGTGTAATCAGTTGACTTTAAGTAAATTATCCTAGGTAATCTGAGTAGAAATGATCCAATCAATTGAATGACTTCAAGAACAGAAGTGATTTTTGCCTAAAGATGGGATTCCATATGAGAAAAGCAGCTGCTACCTGCCCTTCCTTTCAGACAGAACTATATATTCCAGACCTGTCTAATCAGACACCAACACTGCCTAGTCAATACTGTACAATACATCACTTAACATATCCTGCCCACTGACTTTTTTAAAGCATACCATCATCAGTTTTTTTTTTTTTTTTGAAAGATTTTCATTTATTTATGCTTACAAGCTGGAGTGTAGGCCAGGAGGTGGGGCGGGGTGTGATAAGATTCACCCCAGACAGAGCGGGGAGCAGAACAGGCAGGTGGACTGAAACACAATGCTGAGGGGAGCAGTAAGAGAGACAGGAGAGGTCTGCTGTACCATGTGGGAAGCTATCTGGCCTGGATCGAACTCGTGCTGCAGTGGCTGGTGATAACTTCGTAGTGCTGTGACTTAACCTGTTGCATCACCAAGGAGGCCCCCAACTACTGATTTTCTGAATAAATCATGATAAACTACTGTAAGATTATCCACTGATATTTACCTACAAAGAATCGTCATTCATGCTAAAGGGACTCATTTCTCAGTCTCCACTCAGTAGCAGTGTCCCTGAGTGACCCAATCACCTGGTATACGTCACTGTTCTTGATAGGGCGACATTTTCATGGAGTGCTGTGTGAATGATGGCATATGGAGTTGTTCAAATCTATGACATTGCTGAGTCCTCTTTGAAATTTATTTTACTTAATTTTTGACAGAAAATAAAGTGACAACGTTCTTTTCCTGGAAGGGAGCATCTAATCATTCCCAAGTGATCACCTTCTATCTGAAATGTTACAAATAGACAATTTCCTGTAAGTAAAATAATAAATGAATATATGAGATCACATTGCTAAGTCAATTACTAATCCTCACAGAAGACTACATGTGATTGTTCAATATTTTATCAAAGCTCACTTTCCTCTACCTGTGCCACCTCAGAAGAGGTTCCTGAAGATTTGGGGTGACTCCAATTGTGTCGTGTGTGAAGCTTTCCCCAAATCTCAAGTCATCAGGAGAACCCCTTTTTTTCTGTTCCTCCTAAAGGTTTCCATATTGCTAAATTATTCTTAATATTCCATCCTGTATTCCAAACTTTAACATTTACCAGATAATAATGTACATTATTTATTTTCTTTTGATTTTAATGTACTTGCTTTAATATTTCTCATGTTTATGAATCCTGTTATAGCCTGTGATGTCCCAGATATCAAGTACACAACCCTATGTATTATTTTTAAAGAAATATTTGTTAATGAAATGATATTTACACAAGATAATTTGATGACATCAGGAGATAGATCATATAAAATATGTAAAATAGTCTTTTAAATTCATCAGAGAATATCTAAGCCAGCACACACAATGGTCTTAATAATTATTTGTAATTTGTGCAAAATGCTATGGTTGTGATTCAGACTTCATCAATTCCTTTTCTGCTCCATTTTCAGCAATAAAGTTTGGACAGAATTTTTTCCTTCTTGGCCAAACTGTTTTTATTAAATGTTTCCCTTCTGGAAAATTTTTCTTAGACACAAAAGCAATCCTCTAATATGAAGCAAGACAGATGTTTCCCTAAATGCATGGTGAATTTAATACTGTCGTATCAATATTCATTTATTTAAGAAATAATATTGAGCCTCTATGACATACAAAATAATATTCTAGGTATTCTACACAGACAAAACCCCCTGATCCTACAGTGTTAAAATTGCAGTGGGGAAAGAAGACATAGTTAATCAAATGCATGACAAAAATTTTATGGTTATTAGAAGGTCATTAGTGCTGCGGAGAAAAATAAAGCAAGAAAAGAGGATAAGGATGCAGGGGAGAGCCAGGGTGGACTGGAACCGTGTAGTTTTAGAGCAGAGGGGAAGATTTGGCTGAGAGGTGATGCTTGAGCAAAGGCATGAAGGATAATGAAGGATGAAGTCTAAGGAAATAAGGGAGCTGCTCTAGGGAGAGAAAATAGCCTAAGGCAGTATGTATTAGGGCATTGGTCAAAGCAGGATTGGGCAAGTGAGTGAAGGAGTTAAGTGAAGGAGTTGAGTAACAGGAGAGGAAATTAGAGGTCAGGGTCATGTGATGATTATGTAGCTCACTGTTAAGGTCTCAACGACAACTTCGTCCTCAACCAGGAGTATAAAACAGAGCCAACAAATGGACTTGAGCTCCAATGTATCAAGATCAGATTTAGATGTTAGAAGCTTGGTGATTTTATTAGCAATTAGACAATGGAAGGAGAGAGACAGGTTAATGCACTATGGCAATGCTCAAGGAGGGGGCTTCGGCTGATGTAAAATGTAGGAGGAAGGTGGCTGAGGAATGGTGAGATGTATGTTAAAGTATTAGCATTTTCTGCAGAACCAAAAAAAAGAGCTGCAAAAGCAAATGAATCCAGGAAGGCGGGATGTTCTATTTAATAAATGTGCCATTACATAAAGGGGCTTGTTTTGAAGACTGATGTCTCCTATATTGTTGATGCACTAAACTCAACTTGTTATCAGGAAATTTCCCTCTTGTAAGTAACACAAACCTGCTAATGAGTTTCAAATTCTATTAATGAGTGCCATGAAACTAAACTTACTTTAACACCTGCCAAAGAAATATGCTAGTAGCAAAAAAACTGTGAGAGAAAATAAACTTAAAAAAAAATCTCTATTCATACTGCTCTTACATAGGGAAAAACAGTGATGCCTGGGGACTTACTGCCTTGTCCTGCTGGGGAGAAACAAATGTGCACATTTCTTCCCAATTTGGTTTTGTATCATAGCTTGAAATGGGTCAGGCTAGGAATAATCACACCATGGAAATTATCAAATGTTACAAATTCAGCTTTTTCTTTTTCCTTTCTATCAAACTGCTTGTGAACATTTACCAACTGCAACAACAGATTTTAATATTGAATTAAAAAATGGACAAAGAGTTGTGTTCACTCGTAGCTTTCTAAAGTTAAAGTTACCCATCATCCTTTGGTTTATATTTTACTTTTAATAATAAAAATAAATGAGTCGGTCATTTTTATTAATTGTGGAAATTGAGGATAATGAAGAAATAGAGACTTTACTAGCTTACTCAGTTTCTACAATGATTCTCTAAATTGGGTACTAGCCCCATCTCAAAGATAAGAAAACTGCAAATAACTTTATTACAAAATTTCACAAATTAATCAACACATAGGTCACTTTGATTTTTGATAAAATGTTCTTTATTACCTTTGTTACACCTCACACCTTTTTGTTGCCTCATTCTCACCAGAATAGTGTGTGAAACACTTTGTCTTAATTTTTTATCTTTATTCTTCCACTTTGTACTGAAGGTTGTCTTAACTTTTCTAGCTCCTTATAAAGGAAATTTAAATAATTGAATTTAGTAATTTTTTTTTCTAATGTAATGCTAACATATGTTTTCTGTAGTTTGGGTATGTATTGTCTTTTAAAGGTCAGTAAAAGAGGGTTAATAGTGTCATTTAAATCTTCTATATCTTTATCATTGTTATTATTTTGGCTAGTTTTGGCTAGAAAACACTGAGGATGGTTATTCATACCAATTCTCCCCTTCATTTCAGGATATGTTATTAGGCACAGTATACACTCACAGATGCATTTTCCACATTCATTCCACATTCATCATTAAATGTTCTTGTTTATTTCTAGTATTTTCCTTATCTTGAAGTCTATTTTTTTTCTCATATAAATATGAGCTTTCCAACTTTCTTCAGATTACTGCCCAGATAGCATTTATTTTTTATGTTGTTATTTCTGATCCATTTGGGTTTTACATTTAAAGTGTATCTCTTCTACTTTTGTAAACTGACTTCTACTATTTTGTAAATTGACTTGGAAATTTGACTTCTATTTTTGTAAATTGTCTGCATATAACACTTTTGACTGGCTCTTGTTGAGAGTTTGGTGAACTACTACAATGCATTGCTGACTGGCTATCCACTTTGTTCGATCAAGTGAGCAAACAGCCTTCTGGAGAGTGACCACAGACTCAAGAGCAAGTGTAAGTTCCTGATATGACTTCCCCAAATGGTTCTTATTATAAATTGTCTCCTGTCCTATGAACATTTTAGATAAGACCCTATGGGGATCAAAAATCAAACACAAAAACATTTTTTTTTTTTTTTTTTTGCCTGGAATCCATAAATCCAAAGCCCTCATCTATGGTCCCTAATCAAGGCTGTGCCCTGGGGCCTGCCTCTCTCCCTGTCTGCTCTCTGCTATTTCCTTTCCATGCCAGATACTGGAGGCATGTCCTGTAATTTCCTTCAACACTTCTCAGTAGTACATTCCTCTGTTTCCATCGTTGAACTCTGGCTCATCATTTGGCTCCTAGTGCTTCACTAAACAAATAAGAATTCAACAAAGCGGGCCTCCCCGGTGGCGCAGCGGTTAAGCACTGCGCTGTGGAGCTGTCGGCAGCGGCGACGCGAGTTCGATGCCCGGCCAGGGAGAATCCCACATGGTGGGGCAGACCTCTCCTGCCTCGCCCGCTGCTCCCCTCAGCAGTGTACTTCTGATCTGCCTGTTCTGCTACCCGCTCTGTCTCTGGTGAACCCTCTCGCCGC